>CAODLS010576561.1:0-19156 GCA_948243855.1 Flueggea neowawraea | reverse complement strand
GAGGCAATTGTTCCCAAGGTCCTGGAGGAGCTAAGCGCTTTGCCTATTGAAGGGCTAAAACAAGAGGTGAGACTTGTTGTGGGAGTGAAAGATGAAGTCGACAAGCTCACCAAGAATCTCCAGGCCATCCAAGCTGTGCTTGCTGATGCAGAGCAAAAGCAATTTCATGAATATATTTTGATCATCTCGACAAAATAACTGGTGGGGTTAACAATTTATTTATTTTTAATTATTTTTGCCAAAAAAGGAGGTGGGACTACCTGTAGGTGGCGTATCTCTACTAGGCGTTACCATGCAGGTATGAGTGTTGCCGGTTCCGGAACCGCCGGCTTCGGTTTGTCAAATGTGAGAACCGGAATCAAACCGTGGTTCTCAAGGTTTGGTCCGGTTCCAGTTCCGCGATTTCGATTCTAACCAGTTTTAATCGGTTCAACCGCCGATTTGGTTTTTTTTTTTTAAATTGTGTTTTTAATCCACTATTTTATCCCGTCATTTTTTTCGGTTTGTAAATTTTGTTACATTTAATAATTAAATAGAATACCAATAATACATTATATTCTATTTGTTTTTAATAATTTTCAAACAAATTAATTATTCTACTAGTAATTATATTATATAATTTAAAAAAAAATAAAAAAATAAAAAAACTAGAAACTCTTCTTCTCTCTCCCCCTCATCTCCTTGGGTGGGAATTGGTTAATTTTGACTCTCTTGAGTTCTAATATTTTTAAGTTCAATATTTGCAAATTTCTATTTCCACAAAATTTTTCATTACTATAAAATAAATATGTAAATATTAATTAAATATAATAAAATAACAAAATAAATAAATTAAACTATAGTAAAAAAGTAAAAGGAATTTGAAAAATGTAATCGTAAAAAATAACTTTAAAAAATATAAAAACGTAATTGTAATAATAAAATATATAAATAATTAATAAGAAAAATTTAGAGGAAATAAATTTGTAAGAGAGTGTAGAAGAGATTGAGAGAGAAAAAATGATGTAAATTAGATAGAAATAGGTGACATATTTATAGAGTTGAAAAAATAAAAAAAAAATAAAAAAAGTGAAATAACTGTTGAATTGGCAGTTCGAATCGCCAGTTCGACGGTTTTTGAAAGGGTGGAACCGGAACTTAAACTGAAACCATCTGGTTTTGGTCTGTCGGTTTTGGTTTCGATTTTAACCAGTTTTGATCGGTCCGATTTCGGTTCGGTTCGCAGGTTTCGGTTTGATTTTTACATGTCTACATGCAGGCTTACACCGGAAGGTACCCTCCCTGCTACGAAATATTCCTGTGAGCCATTGCTGATAGCCGACAGCAGACTTGTACCTATATATGAATATGGTCACCGTAACACCTCACTGATGATAAACACATCGAACCTGAATAACCCAATTTTATGCAAACACAGACCAAAAAAAGAATCAGAGTTACCTAAAATTTACGTCGCTCCAAAGTTTTAAACCCGCACACAAGGTCAGCGAATTTATTTTAATTTATTTAGGCTTACAATATAAAAAAAATGGGAGTGCTTGCCAGCTATTGGACAATAAATATACCTTCTGCTGAAGACTCGAGTCAATCATACATCCTTCCCCTTCTTCTTCCTCTCAACCATACATCCTTCTTCAGTTCTTCTTTCCACTTTCATCCCAATATGACCTTCATCCTTGAAGCCATGGTTTCCAAAGTCGTGGAGCAGCTAGCTGCTCTGCCTATTGAAGACCTTAACCAAGAGGTGGGAGTGAAAGATCAAGTCAACGAGCTCGCCAATAATTTCCGGGCCATCCAAGCTGTGCTTGCAGATGCAGAGCAAAAGCAGTTGAAGAATGCGAGCATCAGACTTTGGTTGGGTGAACTCAAGGAGATATCCTACGAGATGGATGATGTTCTGGATAAGTGGTGGTCAGCAATATTGCTGATGAAGTCTCATGATAATCCGACTGCTTCTTCTAGTGATATTAACAAGAAGGTACACTCTTCCATCACCTCTTGTTGCTCTCTCCATGAATTTGGTCTTCGTCATGACATTGCTGGTAAGATCAAAAAGCTGAAGGGAGAATTAGACAAGATTGTCAAGCGTAGAAATGACTACATCCTTGTCTCCTCCGTGGGCGATGGGCTTAGAGAACGAGTCCATCAAAGAATTACCATTTCTGATATTAATATAATGGAGGTGAAAGGTAGAGCTGAAGAAGAAAGAGAAATAATTAACATGTTACTAAGTGAGAGCAGTGAAGCACCTGTCCCTCAAATCATCTCTATTGTGGGAATGGGTGGCCTGGGAAAAACCACACTAGCTCAACTAGCTTACAATAATGCTGTTGTAGAAAATCTTTTTAAAAAGAGAATATGGGTGTGTGTCTTGGATGCCTTTGATGAGATCAATATTGCGACAGCAATTTTGGAATCTCTAGGAAAATCGAGTGGATTTGAATTGCAAAAAATGGTGCAAGATATCAAAAAAAGCATTGATGGAGAAAAGTATTTCTTAGTTTTGGACGATGTCTGGAATGAAGATCCAAATAAGTGGAAAAATGTGAAAGCAGCACTCATGTGTGGATTACCAGGAAATAGAATCTTAGTGACCACTCGTAAGGACAGAGTTGCACTAGTTATGGGTTGCAAAGAGTCCAACATACTCCGACCAGGATATTTGTCTAAGGAGGAATGTTGGTCTATAATGTCTAGTGAAATTGCATTGTCCGGAATGATGATGGAAGAGCTTCAACGATTGGAAGACATTGGTCTCCAAATTGCAGATAAATGCAAGGGTTTGCCTCTTGCTGCAAAGGCTCTTGGAGGTCTTTTACGTTTCAAAGTTTTTAGACAAGAGTGGCAAAGTGTTTTGGATAGTGAGATGTGGCAACTTGGAGAAGAAGAAGCTGAGATTGAGAATAATTTATTTGCGTCTCTGTGGTTAAGCTATCGTGATTTATCCCCTGCTGAGAGACAGTGTTTGTCCTATTGCATTTGCTTCCCTAAGGACTTTGAAATTGAAAAATATGATCTTATCAAAATGTGGATGGCTCAAGGTTATCTTAAGGAGACAGAAACCAAAGACATGGAAATATTTGCAGAGGAGCACTTTCGTAATCTAAGTGCACGCTCTTTCTTTCAAAAGTTTCAGAAAAGATGGGATGGTCAAATAGAGACGTTTAAGATGCATGACATAGTGCATGATTTTGTCCAATTTATCTCTAAGAAAGAATGTCTATATTGGGAAGGCTTTGAGAATGAGCCAGTGGAAGGTTTAGCTAAATCGGTACGCCATTTATTCATCTTCTCAAGGTTTCTTAATTTCATCTTTCCTAACTTCATCTTTAGTTTCAAAAAATTACGCAGCCTAGATGTTTCTAAATGCGAAGAATTAGATCTGCACAGTTTATTCAATGAACTTACTTGTTTAAGATCCCTTATTTTGTCTGACTGTGATATTAGAGAAATTCCGTCTACAATAGGCAGACTAATACATCTGAGGCTTCTTGACATAAGTTTCAATAGGGAATTGAGTGAGTTGCCTGAAGCTATAGGCGACTTATGCAATTTGCTAGTTTTAAAAATCAGTTTCTGCTATAATCTCAAAGAATTGCCTCGTCGGATTGGAAAACTATCCAAGTTGAGGTATTTGATAAATAATGGAGGGACCAATTTAACACAAGAAATCGGGAGACTCAATGCCCTTAGAGAAGCATATTTTAGGGTAGAGAGTGAGGCATGTACACTCGGAAATTTGAAGAACTTGAACCATCTTAATTCTGTGCGTATAAAATTGGGGGGAAATGTGGAGCATATGAATGGCGCCCAGCAAGCACAACTCAACAAAAAGAAACACCTTGTCAGTTTGCAGCTTCTTTGGGCAAAAAGAGAAGAAGCAGACAGGTGGTTACATGATGAAGATGTAATTGAGGCCTTACAGCCTTGTTCAAATTTGGAAGAACTGTTTATAGAAGGTTACCTCGGCGCAAATCCTAATCCTAGTTGGTTACTGTCGTTAAATCAGGTCAGAAGACTGGAATTAGTCTCATGGAGAAATTGTAACTGTTTGCCTCCTTTGGGGAAGCTTCCATCCCTCACACATCTTGATCTGAAGGGAATGAAAGTGAAAAGGGTGGGTGTTGAGTTTTTGGGAATAGACGAGATGTTACAATCTGTTGTGGCGTTTCCCAAATTGGAGCGGCTACAAATCGGATTTTGTGAAGAGTGGGAAGAGTGGGACATGGATGATTGGGGTCATTTCATTATAATGCCTCGTCTCACCACTTTTTCCGTCCGGTGGTGCAACACCTTGAAGGCAGTACCTGATCTTCTTCTCCAGAAGACGACGCTCAAGTCTTTCGCCATCAGGAATTGCAGTCTTCTTGAAGAACATTACGAAGAGCACGGAGTGGATTGGCCCAAGATATCTCACATACCTCATATAGAAATTGATAGCAGTAAACAATGAGGAGGCTACGTCAATTATAAAAGAGGTATGTTCTCTTATTTCTTTGATCCTCTACTTTTATTTCTCCCTCAATAATTCGTACTGTGAAGCTTTCTCTAAGCAGAACCAAACAATTTTACAGCAACTTGTAATTTTAATAATAATTTTATTCTTCACACGGCAGCCATTCCTTCAATCTCCCAAATCGCATGCATGTTTATGTCTCCATACTACTATTCCTTCTTCTCTTTTTTTATCAGAATCTATTCCTTCTATTTAAATTCACATCCATTACATTTTTCTAAAACCATGTCCAACAAGCTCTTCATATCCTATATTTTACATTTTGCATGCATTTTTTTGTTTTGACAGGTTATTTTCTTTTTGTTCTAGAATTGGCCTCCATCACAGATATCTCGTCCTTGCTTCCACTCCAATGTTGAACTTCCCATACTGTGAATCACTCTCCCACTGGGAGTAACAACCAATCCTCTCATTCTCGCAGCTCGCCGGGTCACTTACCTCTGATGGCGTTCGCCTCCATGCCTGGTTCAATAAGCTCTTCCCAGATTGTAGAGGTCACTGATTCGCCTGCTTTTTCCCTCTCGGACGCTGTTTTGGTCACTAATTTAGCTCACCTAGGGATTTTTTTTACTGATTTAAAAAATTGTATTTAATTTGTGTTTCAGGTCCGACTATTTTGCTCTTCCAAGAGAATGCTGGAAGTATCCTTGATTATAATTTATACATGTAAAGAATAAGTTTTAGCTATTTGTGTGTGTAATTTGTTGTTGTTTTCTTTAATTAAGTGATGTGCAGATATTGCGCACCGTCTTGAGATGGTACGGATAATGATTCAGAGGCTGCAGTGCAATGTGTTCATGCTTAGATCTGCCTGTGGATGTCACAATTAGTTCTGTGATATGCTTTGTATGGTATGATTGCAGAAATATTGGGAAGAAAGCAACGACTTCTTATGAGGCTTCTTCTTGCTTTCCTTTGTGCTTTGAGAATATTGGCCCAAATATCTTGACATTTCTAAGTTTCAGTTTCAGTGGCTGTATTTTGGCAAGTTCTGTACACTATCTCATGGTTGGTTTAGACTATAGGCTTGGGGAAGTACAAAAAGAACTGAAAAATTAGCACTTTTTTTGATATGCAAGAGCATAAAAAATTAGCTCATGAAATTAGGCGTTATATGTCATCTCTACGTTGTCACTTGAAATTTATTATTTCTCCTGTGGTAATCATTGCCTCAGCTTTTGCATATTTTGTGTAAAGTTTTTGCTCTGTGCAATTCAATGTAGTTTTTTTGGACCAGGAACTTGAATCACCTTGAATATGTTAATTATTATTGCACATGGTAGTTTTTTTTAGCATAGAATTGTAATATGGTTGATGATGAACGGAACCTCTTTTGTTTCTTATAATGTTGTCAATTGCTGTCCCTTCGTTGATAATTTGACATCAAACTCATACTCCCCTTTTTATGCTATTTTTCCGGCAGGTCCTTGAAGGAGAAGTCAATTTCCTTTCAACTGTATTAGATTGCTCTGATGGGCTCTATGCTGTAGCAGCTAGCCTGAGAATCGATTTCCAGGTCTTGTCCTGAGGGTTCCTTCCAGTTAGCTAACAGGAGTAATGCTGTGATGCGCTACAAGGAGAAAAAGAAAACTCGTAAGTAAGTTCCAACAGTCCAATTATATGCATTTACGTCTAGTCTGTTTGATTGTTATTTGCCTTGAAATCAATTGGTTCTCAATTTCCTTCGAGTAATATTGTGGAGGAAAAGAACAAAAGCATGTATGTGGATGCAGGTCGGAATGCTTATATATCTTATGGTTTGCTCTTAGTAATTGTTACATGACCAAGCTAATCTCTGGCTACTGATTGAATTTCCAATCATTGGAAAAATTTCCTGCCATTTGTAAATACTAGTGCGAGGAGACGCTCTTCGTGCGCATAGTTGTTATTATGTATTGATTTGTTTCTTGTAAGGGTCTCCATAAGTTTTTTATTGTTTTTCTTTTTCTTTTTTTGCATTTTCAAGAATCTCAAAGATGTTCCTTTTTTATGCAGGCGGTTTATCTTCACTGCAGTTATCCATTGTTAACTAGGAGGCAAAGTTATAAACTCAAAAGCTTGCAGTCTTTATGTACAATACTGCAGCTCGTAAATCATGAAGACTTGTTAGTTTTAGAGGATACGAATTGAGGATTACTGCTACTTGAGTTTTATCGGACGTACACGGTGTCTGTCTGGTTAAGCGTTTACTTGCTCAAATTTGCCGATGAGAGATTGTTGTAGTCGGTTAGATTCTCGCTGCTCATTCACCAAATACAACTCGTTGGTGTTTGTAAAGGTCTCAAGAAAATTGATAATCCAATCTCTGTGGTCGCTTCTTAGGAACTTCGAAAGCAAAATTATGTTATGCAGAAAGTAACAGCTTCAAAACATTTAATGCTGCAATTGGCAGGGACACAGGTTACAAATTTGGTTATGTCGGATGGAAAGGTTTCTGCTGCGAAGTTTATACTTGCCCTTTTATATGTGCACTGGTCTGCAAAAAAGGGTCTACGTTAGCTGCACAGATCTGCAGGAGATCATGTTCTCTGCATGAACATGTCATTTATTCATAGTCGAAATGATGGTGAATTTACTGTTTTAAATGTCAACTTCTCTTGACAACCTGTTTTTACTATGGCTCTTAATAGATGTTGATGAATTTACGCTCTTTGTATGTACTGCTTGGTTTTATTTAAATAAATATTTTGATTTTCTATTCCATAAATCATAAAGTTGACAACCATAAACAGAATCAGAATCCAGTTTCCCATTTTTCATTCCCAAACAGCCCCACAAAGTACTGAAGAAGTGTTTGGGATAGACAACAAAGTAGACGGCATTGAAACAAATGGTCTTAAGGATTCCATGGCTAAAGAACTTATCTTCTTATTCTCTGCAAAAAAAACTGGGATAAGGAACTTGGTATTTCATTTGGCTTTGATACCACAAGAGACTGATCAACATACTGGGGAAGGCTTTCACACAGATTTCCACTCAATTGCGTTTCTCCATAAACAACTTACCTTGGGAAAAATATTTCTCCTAGTCTTACCCAGTACTAACCAACACTATTATAATATCATAGACCTTTTAGAAATACCTTATATCTTTATCCCAGTAGTTTTGGGATTTCAGAAGATGAAAAATTTAGAAAGCCATAAGAAATATTCAAGAGAGAGTTTTTGTTTCAAACCTAGTCTACCTTTTATTTCATAAAATGAAGTCTTATATAGACTTCAATAATACAACATGACACAACATAAATGTAAAGTGGCCTAGACAAGTGGCCAAACTTTTATAAAAGATACAGACTCGTGACTTACTTTAATAAAGTAAGATTCCTAACAAGACATAAAATAATCTTTAAGGACAATAATATAGACAATAATACAAAAAGAAGGATATAAAATTCCTTCTTGACACGACATTATAAACATAGTGGCAGATATCACGAGCTGACTCTAAGTTGGATCTATTCTTTTGGTGGAGGATCAGTAACCTATGTTCAAGTGCTTCCTAAATGGCTAGGATGATAGGCTGGACACACGTCATCCCACTTCCACGGGTACTCTTCATTAGAAGAGCTGTCACTGTTGTTGTCTCCATAGTCTACATCCTTTCTGCTTGGATATCGATAACGTCGAGGTGGTTGAACAGGAGCGGCTTGCCTCAATTCTTCCATCACTTCATCAAAGTTTCTTAAAGGCTCTTCATACGGACCTTCAAAAACTCCAATAGAATTGGGCTGCATGATAATTGAATTTGGAAAAATGTTGACCTCAATAGGACGAGCCTGAAATCTTGACAAAGCAGTGGGTGGAGGCATTGGTGAATTATTGAGAACACATAAGTATTCAACTAATTGTTCCCTGGCTACAAGATTATCCTTAATAGATCTAGATATAGGACCCCAACCATAACAAATATTTTGAGTCCAAAGGAAACCTTAACTATGGCAGAAATATGGACGATGGAAAACGTAAACTTCTGTATAGGGTTGGTCACCCTTTCCAAGGAAGTTCTGGTTGTCAATGATGATCCTAAGTCTCCTTCTCCATGTTGGAATTTTCATAAACCATTCAAGAAATGTCCAGAGAAGTGAACAACATTGTTGGTCATCGTTCAGATGCTTAACAAGTTCTTTCGGATCAAATTTTATAGCAATCTTGTGAACAATCACAAGACACCATAAGAATCACAGGAAGTCTTCTGTAAAGGAGCTTGCCATAAGAAATGGTTTGGTCAGAAAAGCATATGGTGGATCAAACACAAATTATCTGGGAATCAGGCTGGTGAAATAAACCTCAGGGAGCTGAGATTTGAAGTGTTAAATATGAGTTTTGGCATAAGTATGGATTAAACTTGGGGTTTTTTGGTCATCAGGCATATGAGGAAAATCCCTCTTCTGCATAGGAACATTGTATTGTGGGGGATTTGAAGAACTTGCCATGAAAACAACTGGTAGTGATCCCCAAGGGAGAATAAGCTGAATGGATTTCTTCTTGGGACGAGAGAGATAATCAACAATGATGTCATGATCTCCTTTTATATGCTTCACATCAAACTCATATTGATTGAACCAATCCTTCAGCATTAAGCATTGACCACTGAGAATTTCTTTGTTTTTGAATTCCAGAATATTCAGAAAAGATGAATTATCCATCTCAACCAAAAATTTATGTCCAATCAGATAGAATCCAAATTTCTTGATTCCATTCTTCACAGCAAGGATTTTTTTGTAAACAATATGATAGTGTTTTTCTGCATCAAAAAATTGTCCACTAGCATGACCACAATATTCTCGTGATCCTTTTTTGTCTTCTTCCAAAAGTACTACACCCCAGTACTCATTATTAGCATCTGTTTGCAAGACACGCTTTTATGTTCTGAGAATCTTTAAATGAGGTGGCTTTTCACAAAGCTTCTTTAATTCCTTTACAACTGTCGTATGTTTTGTACTCCAAGGTGAGACATTTTTCTTTAGCATCTTTGATAGTGCACTGGTGTACTTTGCTACACGTGGGAGAAAATTCTTGACATAATTGATTATGCCAAGAAATGTCTATATCTCCTTTCTGGATAAGTTTTCATCAAAAATTTGGGTTAAACCTTCTACCAAATGAAGCCCAATTTGATAATGGCCATTTTCAAAGATTGAGCCAAGATACTCAATCATAGGCTGGACCAAAACACTTTTTTTTCTTGGACAACATGATTCCGAACTTATCAGCCAGTTCAAAGAACTTTTGAAGTAAAACTTCATGGTCTTTCTGATCCTCTGAAAACAACAGGATATCATCAATGTATACCAAAGCTAAATAAAGGATGGTCTCAAAGATTTTGAGCATATCCTTCTAAAACAGAGATGGAGCAACTTTAAGGCCAAAAGGCATGACTCTTCATTGATATTGGCCTGTAGAAATACAGGAAGTTGTCTTTGGTCGATCGTTTGGATGGACTCCCAATTTCCAAAATCCTGCTTTTAGATCAAACTTTGAGAATATCCTGACTTTGTAAAGGTGGACATGTAAAGATTGAATCTTTGGAAGTCGAAATTTGTCATCTCTGAAGAACACATTGAGTGGCTTGTAATCAATGACTAATCTCTTACTTCCTTTCATTTGTTCATTTCATTTATTGACATAGAATGCTTGACACTCCCAATCACTGGTAGTTGATTAAATTAAGCCTTGTTGCAACAACTGCAAGCATTCTTCCTTAGCAAGTGCAAAATCTGATGGAGTCATTCCTGGATGAGTTGCCTTGGTAGAATTGAAGTCTTCATTCTTTTTGAATGGTAACTTGACATAAAATTCAAGGCTCTTCCACAAAGGATGAGGATGAATGAAGCTTGCACGACTTTTCGAGAACAGATGACCAAATTTTCACTAATGGATGCTCTGTTGCTTCAGCAATAAAAAGGTTGTGAATACTGGTATAAGGCTTGAATTGGCGCTTATAGTAAAGTCCAACATTGCTGATTTTAACCTTCTTTAACTGGATAATAACATCAAAACCAATTAAAACATCTTTGCTCGTAAGTTCTGTGCCAATCACCTTTATCTAGGTGATCATTCCTGGAAATATGCGAAATTCCAATAGGCTGCTTCGAAACATATTTGGTAGTAAAGACTCTTCCACTTGCAGCTGAGAAATGGTTTGACTGTTCTTTCTAAAGTCCAGGAAAGATTTGAGGATTGATCATCGTGCCAGCTGCTCCAGTATCGATAAATCCTATCACTTTCACAGGAACATCATACTTTGACTTAACAATCTCCATTTCAACATGAGGGGATAGAATTGGTTGTGCTACTAGACAAGGACAGATATCTGAATCAATCAATTCTTCAGAATCCAAGGATAGATATGTGAAAACTATTGTTTATTGATCAAGACTGCTATCACTTTGCTCTGAAAAAATTGACTCCAAGTCTTTTTTGAGATCATAAGGAAAGATGTTCATTACCTGCTGAATCATCTTTGCAGACTTCTCCTTATTAGGGCAATTTTTTGCATAATGTCCCTTTTGGCCACAAATAAAACATCGAGCATAATTTTTCTGTGAAATCTTCTTTCTGAATGATCGAAAACCACCTTTTTTCTTGTTCTTCTTGTAGCCTTTCTTGTTCTTCTTGAAAAACTGCTTCTTTAAATACTTCTTCCAATGTTGTTTCTTCTTGCCTGTTCTGCAATCACAATCTTTGTCTTTGCATTTTATTTGCAAATAGGAACGATTACAGGCTTTATCAACTTGCTTGCTTTTGAAGAATCACTTGAAGAATTTCTTCTGCTCACATAGCTTTTCAAGTGTTTTTTCAACATATTGAAATAATTTTCTAAGACCATGTTGACTAAGAAACAACATTGACCTGTCTAGGAATCTCCGGATGAAGTTCTTTTGGAAAAGAAGAAATAAAGATCTGCCTTAATTCCTTGCTATTGAATCCTCTGAGCTGATAATAGGTCTTCACCATTTTTTGATAATGAATATGAAGGTCATTTAGTTGTAAAGAACAACACTTCATTTTATAATAATCTTGCTCATGCTTTTTATCAAAAACTCCAGAGTTTCCAATGAACTCTGAGTAGATCAATCCCATTGCTTCTTCAACTGATACTCCAGTGAACATTAATTGGTTTGTTGGACCAAATAAAGAAACCAATCTTGTAATGTGCCAATGAATCTGAAGGCTAATTCTCTAAGAGTTGCTTCAAAACTGAAATTGGGCTTAGTCCGTTGGAGATCAACCCATGCACTGATTTCCATAATGCGATCTCTTCATTTATGAATGATAATATCATCAAAAGTAAACCAAGGTCCTCCTTTTGGTCTTTTCTCCTTTTGAGTGATATCTACATGAATTGATTCAGTATCTTCCTCTGTCTCTTCTTTCGAATCCATATTTGTTCTAGACGTTTCTCCAGTTTGTCCAGTAGGGATAGACATAAAAATGGTGGATATGTCTGCATAATTCTCTTCAAAATTAGTGGAAATATTAGATGTGGAGTTGCTTTCTGTGGATGAACCCATTTCTTTTGACTCTAGATCTTCAGAAGATTCAGAGACTTCAGAGTTTGGGGCATACTCTGAATCATCAGGGGATGAATTATATCTCTGAATAGAAGAAGATGCCTCTGAGGATGAATTAGAATGTTCAGTTAGAGCAGCAAAATGATTTTGAGTTTCCAAATCATTTGGATCCTAGGAATCTTGATATAATGAAGGCATATAATTAATGAAAGGCTGAGATTCCTGTCAAAGTGCTGTCATATAGCCTGTGGAAGGCTTATCTTTTTGCTGAGAGGGCTCTTCTTCTTTATGCTTTTCTTTCTTTTTTTTTTCCCTCTTTCTAGACTCCGCTTCTTTTCTTTTGAATTCATCATACTTTAAAAAAAGTATATGAAGCTAGAGAAACAACTTCTTTTCTTACTGAGGCCATAAATTCTTGAGGAATAAGGGATCTACGAATAGGACTGGATGAGCTAAACAGTTAATACTGTTTAGGAGGATCATAAAAGGATGGACGTTTCAACTCATTTTCCAACCTTTCTTATTCCTTCTTCATCTTTCGTAACTCAGCTTCCTTCTGAGCAAATTCAGCACCAAAGTCTTTATTCATGGCCATTATATTCAGAGTTTTTTCCATCTTAGTGATCTTCTTATAGACTTCAACATGGAGATCCTGAATTCCTTGACTTATGTGATTAACTTCAGATCCTTGTTTTTCAACAACATGAAGGATCTTATCCAACTTTGCATCCTGGCGAGCTAAATGGTGTCTCTGTGTCAGGTGACTGCTAGTGTGCCAATTCAAAACTTCTTCACCTTGGGACAAAGGTTCAAAAGAACCATCGGCTCATACGGTCTTCGATTTTGTACAAGGTCGAAGAGGGACTCTATGAGAAGAAGTATAAGGAATCAAATGAGGATATTCTTCTTCACCGTTCACATCTGGCACCTTAGAGGCAGAGGAGGCCATAAACCATGGGATGGCAAGAGGAGATGACGTCTGAATTATCTCCGGAGAAGGTTTGCAATGACCTTCTCTTTTAAGGATCTTCAAAGCTTCAGCATAGATAAGAAGGCGAAATCTTTCCTTCCATTCTTCTGCAAGCTTTCTATCAGAATTTTTCTAAGTTTTCTCGAAAATGGCAACCCATGGTGAAGAATCACCATCTTTATTAAAGGGTGATAAGAATGAACCCTACATAAGGGTCTTCTTGACCTTTTTTTTTTTAGAGAATCACCTGGGAACTCATCATCTTTTGGAAAGGACAACCTTCTTCACACATATTGGGATCAACATCCCAAATAAAATGTCAATCAACCTTGTTTGTATAAACAAGCTGACCTAAAGCTTCAAAGTAGACAATTGGAATCTTCCTACTGGCCGGGACAGGTTGAATGATGGCAATTGTCTGAAAAAAAGATGAACCAGAAATGGAACTTTTTGGCTCGTCTGGATTCTTATAAACTGTCTGAACTGTTCCATCCTTCCGACGATGGAAAGTATAATCCTGGGACTAAATGGGCTTTTCCACCTGTCTAACTTTCTCATAATTGGTTATCCAGGATTATGAGATCATCTTTTTCAAAGTATCTGTATCCATTTGCTTAGGACCCTGGACAATGGTTGGGACTTTGTCTGTTGTTTCTAAGAGAACATAAAGAGCATCATCTGAACCATAACCATTAAGATCAACAATGTGGTTTTGCACATGATAACAGACTTGCTGATGCAGTGTGGCTATGTGTGAGGAATCCATATGCTGAACACCTTTTATCTGTAGCTGAACCTTCAAACATGTTCACATATTTGGATATGCCAAAGACATGACAAAATTGGGGGAAAAGGTGAGCATTATCGTGCCAGCATTTAGTGTAGTGAGGACGGATCCAATCACAGCATGCTGATACTCTAGGACTCTTGTATCCAAAAGAGCCAATCAAGCAGTGACAGGGAAACCTTTACGACCATGATAGGTGAGCATCATCCTAACTGCTCCCCAATGAAAATGAGTGTAACCTTACTTAAGAGATTCATTAATAAGGCTCTGAAGGACTTCAATAGTCACGTACTGCTCTGCTTTAGTGGCCATTAACTGGCACTGATTCAAGTTGGAAGCTTGGACATATTCCTTTGGTGCAGGCCTTCTTCTAGACAGAAGTTGGCGAATAGTAGTCACTCCTCTAGGTTTTGATAAACCACATATGGATTCATAAGAGGCTGGGAAGTAGCAAAATTTTGAGCATATTCAGGAACATAAGACTACTCTACAAGGTGTTCTAATTTGTTGGTTTCTTGGAATTTAAAGGAAAGAGCTGAGGTGAGTTGTATTACATCCGCAACAGCATTAGAGATAGGGGTTGAGGAAGTATTTGGGATAGACAATGAAGTAGACGACATTGAAACATATGGTCTTGAGGATTCCATGGCGAGAGAACTTATCTTCTTACTCTCCTCAAAGAAAACTAGGATAAGAAACTTGGTATTTTGTTTGGCTCTGATACCACAAAGGGACTGATCACCATACTAGATGAGACTTTCACAGGTAGACTTTCACGTTAACTATGTCTACATACGATAACGATCTAAAAGGAATTGTTTAATAATCCAAACTCTAAACTGATGGTAATATTTAAGGTAATTTTTTAAATTAAGTTTTGTATGTGAAACTAATTGGATAACAATAATTATTACTTTGGTATTTCAATATAGATACTAATAGATAATTAGACAGTTTCATATAATTAGACAGTTTCATATGGATAATAGACCTCAAACCAATGTAAATGTCAGAATTATAGTAAAACACTATGTTGCAAAGTTTCTAGATAAACAGATTTCTAGATAACAATCATACTATAATATATTTTTTGAAATTTTATATTAAAATCATAATAATGCAATAAAGGTGACATAAATCATGAAATTACTCTGGAACGTGTTCAATAAAGGTGAGTCCAGTTGCATATTTTTTAAAATATGTGCCCTTAATTCGATCCACTGTCAAGAAAGATGTCTCCTTTTGTCAAAAAAGAAAGATGTCTCCTTTTGTCGGCATGATGGATTCAGTTCAGTTTGGTAATAATGGATGAGGAGATCCAAAAAAATTTTGCCTTATTTGGTGACTGCAATGACGCCAATGCCAAGTTGAGAATGTTTTTTTTGACAGGCCTGACAGTAATACGTATAAGTTAGGTAGCATTAATTTGTAATTTAACGAGAAGTAATGGTCCTGTGGTAAGTACATCCAGGGCTAATAAGTTGTGGGGGATTTCTCAACCGGTTCCATTATATTTAAGATTGATTTCATAATGTAGAAGAACGCAAACATTGATTATGGAACAGGTAGCATATTAGGTGGTGACAAAGAAACAGATACAACCTATAAAAACCCTACTCTAATAACCCTCTTGATTCATGTCTAAATTATTGGAATTAAACTAGTTATAAGTAATTATTAGTCGGCGTGAACAAATTGATTAAGTTGAGTTAAGGAAAGAAAATCACTTATAATTTTTTTTTAAGAATTAAAAAGAAATTTAGACTATTGCTATATGTTAGGCTTTAAGCTTGCTCAATGACAGAGGTAAATCGCATGCCATTGTTGAATCGGATTGCTTGGTTGCTCTAAGGCAATTTCTGGTTCATCTATAAATAATTCCAGTTGGACTGGTTTGTTAGTTAATGATTGTCGGTTATTATTGTCAACCCTAGAACATGTTCGAGTTGAGTTTGTTAAACGAACCACGAATCATGTAGGCTATGGATTCTTTTTCAAATCTCTTTGTATGGGAGTTGTATCTCAACTATATTAGATGATGTGTCGAATCAATCAACGGCAGCACTTCGCTAAATGTTTAGTTCCAATTTTTTTAGTATTAAATTGTTGAGCATGGACCTTTCTGTGGTTGATTACTCGTGATGCTATTCTCACTAATTCTAGCGAGAAGGGTACGGAGGCATATCAGTCTTGATCCTACATGTGACTTGTGTACAAATGTAGAAGAAACTGTATTACATGTGCCATGAGATTGCTATGAGGCTAGAGCTATATGGTTGGAGATCCTAAAAGCCGAAGAATTTCAGGAATTCTTCACTTCCAGCCATGAGGAGTAGATTAGATCAATGTCAAGAAAACCATGGTTCATAGTCATGATCTGCCACGGAATATTCTCTTTAGTGTGACGTGCTGGCTCCTTTGGCGCTGGTAGAAAGAAAGGGCTTTTATGCAAAGTACCAGTAATGGAAGAAGTTTGCAAATTGTTGGCACTGCCACGGAATACTATCGCATTTTGAAAATGGTGGACAACATGAGCCCAAGACACGCTCCAGTTCTGAAGTGGCTTGGCTGGAAACCTCCGGATGAAGAGTCTTTTAAAACTCAATGCAGATGGGCCTGTTTCTTCAGAGGATGGAATTGCAACAGCTGGCGGCGTCATTCGAAATAGTCATGGAGAATGGTGTTCTGGCTTTGCGGCAAAATTAGGCAAATGCCCTGTACTTCCGTTATGCTGGAGTAAAGATTACAAAAATGTTCAGGTCGACAGTGATAAATTCTGGTCACTGTGGCATAAATCAAGCTTCGGCTTTGGTTCTGGCGATTACAAACCTGCTCGCTCGACAGTGGGATGTTAGTATAAGTCACATTTATAGAGAATGTATAAGGTTCCAGAATGGTTATCGAGTTTTGCTAGAGATGTTGAAATAGGTGATCATTATTTTGACCAACCCCGTGGTGGTAGAAGTTTCTTGGATTTTGATGTAAATGGGGGTATGGTATTATGTACTTCTTGATTTTTCCTTGGAGGAATAAAAGTTTGCTCACTGTACGCCACGTGATTAAACCAGCTGAATTGGCGATTTACAGTATTATATACAGGTGAAACCAGCTTAGTTACGTTGACTTTATAGATGATCTTTTTCAAACGAAAAAAATGTTGAACATTTTTAATATAAAAGATTGATTTTGAAGTTAATTTTTTTTAACTTTTTTGATAAGTCATTTTATTTGATCTAATTAAGATTAAACCCTTAACCTCTTGAGATTATTTGCTCTTATAATATTTCATTATATTTTCGCATAATTCTCATTTGATTTTAAAATTTGAAAATTATCTTCAATTTCTGTAATGATAAAGGTCAGTTTGATTTTTTTCTGATCTTAATTTGAGTTAAATTAAAATTTGAAAGTTGTCTCCAAACCGTGATTTGGACGTTAAACTTAATCAAATCATAATTTAAATGCCCTAAAGGTGTCATCTCCTTCCACATACATGTATTTCATAAATTTCACTTTGAATTTTCTAGAAATGAGAGCTAATTTACGAACAATCAGAGAACATGTTTTATTTAGTTTTGATAAGCATGTTTTATTAAGTTAAAGTTTATCCAAACGGCTGAACGTTCCCCAAATGAGAGTTCGTCCATAGTTCGACGACTTGTCGCTAGAACAGATTGGAGTAAACAGTTTTAGATTCAGTTAATTTAACAGAGGATACTTTGTTGATATGATCAACTTCCTATAAGGGCTAACTATTGATAGACTAGACATCATATATATTATAGTATTTTGGACAAATGTAAGATGAAGAGACACTCTCTAAGATTTCGCTATTTATTTTTTAAATTTTGTGATAATTTATAATTTTTTAAAAAAATATATGATTAATTTAATTAATCTTTAGTGAACACATTGAATGTACTTTTATTATGTATAAATTTATTAATTAATTATTTGAGTTAAATTCATTTAATAATCTTTTATTAAAACTTAGTTTAAATATTAATGAGAGAATTTCAAGAGATAAATAATTAGTTTAAATTTTATATTTAATTTTTAAACAAATTTGTAGTTTTTAATAATAATTTAAATAAATAAATAATATATTTTTAAGTCATTAAAAGAAATAATTCACAATTAAAGATAAAATTACAACCATTAGTGATTGTTACTACCATTATTAGATAAATTTTGATTCGTACAAGTTAATTTTTATAGATGCATTATACAAAAAATATTAAAAAACCATAATTTTTTTTTCCATCTAAATTATTTTGGTCAATAGAAAAAAAATAAAACGCTTACAAATCTTTTGTTTATTATAAATTATATAAAATAAAAATTTAAATACACAAATACAAAAAATTGCTCTTTGGTGTAACATAAAATCAATTGATTTAATTAACATAAAAAAATTATTTAATAAAATTATAAAATATTTAATATATATATCGAACAAAATGTCGCGCATTAAAACTATCAATCATAATTGTTGTAAAATTTTTATATTTTAACAATTAAATTTTGTAATTATATGTATAATAATCTAGTTTAAGCAGAAAAATAGTCTTCCAAGTACTAGAAAATATATAATAAATTAATAAAAATAACGAAGATAATCAATACAATTGTCTTATTTTAAGATAAAAATGTTTCACATTTTTGTCCTTTGACTTAAAATGTTTAGCCCCCAATTCTTTATTCGATCAAATAATTTTATTTGATCAAATACCATTATTTCGATGCACAAACCAAATACTTCTTTAAATTTTCTATATTCAATGTAATGATCAATGGCTACAACTTAATAATACATACTCTTCTTTCTTTAATAAAAAGAATTAGATTTAATTTTTATATATATAAAAGTTCTAAAAATTGGTAGTAAAAGTTTTGTCATCTACAAATGTTTCATTCAAATTATTAAGATATTGAAAATGTCAATCTCAGAATATTTTTTAAAATATTTTGCAATATTTAAAAGTAATACTTTGAAATATATCAGAATTTAAGATTAATCATCATATTATATACAATATATGAATTCGATCAAAAAGAAGATCAAAAGACACTCTAAAATTTCTCCATTAATATTTTGAATTTTATGATAATTTATAAAATTTTAAATAAATTTTTATATAATTAATTTAATTAATATTTATTAAACACGTTAAATGTAATTTTATTATGTATAAATTTATTAATTAATTAAAGTGAGATAAATTCATTTAATATTCAAGAGACATATTAGTTTTAATTTTATATTTCATTTGTAATTTTGAAAAAAATTATAGTTTAAATAATATTTTAAATAAAATAAATAAGATATTTTTAAATTCATCATAAGAAATAATTCGCAATTAAAGATAA
>CAODLS010576533.1:0-12565 GCA_948243855.1 Flueggea neowawraea | reverse complement strand
TTAGTATGAATGAAATAACTGCCAATCACATGCAATGACTTAAGCAGAGAAAAAGAGAGTGTAGAAGGGAAAAAAGCATCTATGCACTCAAGCTTGTTGACCAAAGGGAACTGAGAGTAATTATGCTGAACTACCTTTAAGGTTATGCTCTAGTGCGCAAAATCTTGTTGACTTCCTTTTTTAAAATTATTCCAATAATTTGTGCAGGATTTCTTCAGAGAGATTTACAATCACTTTTAAGATATAACAGTGTTGTTTGGTTCTTATCTTATATTGGTTAAGTGTTATGCATACACCTTCAGAAAATTATCAGACAATTGACATAGTATAAATATATGCTTATTATGTTGATTGCCAAAATTACTTTTGCTCAATCATTAAGCATTTTGTAATCTGCTACTAGAATTTCAATTAATTTTTTAAATTCGTTTTCCCAATGTTTCATATGGTGGGGCTGTCAATAATCTTGTATGTGATTTTTGTGCCCAGGATGAAGCTAGAAATGCAGAAAGATCAATCCAGTTGATGGGTGGATCTCTATTGAAACTATGCTCAGGTTTGGATCCTATGTTGTCAGTCTCGACATTTTAACTCAAGATGTTTGTGGTAGTAATTATGATTTATTTCATTCATTAAATATCATCTGAAATTTGTATCGAACTATGAATTTGGTCTTACTTGACCATATTTTGTCAAAGATTTATCTGTCACCTTGTTGAAATTATGTTCATACATTTTCAGTGGAATCACACAGTCCTTATGGACAGCGAACTGCTGTCATATGTGCAACAGGGCATACCACCGCAAGGAAGTACCCTCGTGATCCAGGTATCCCGGCAAAGTTACCATTGTAATGACCATTCTTCTGTTACTGTCATTTTCTCTGCTCCTCTCAAAATGTATAGGTTGCATGTACTTCCAAATTCTTGCCACAGTAAATGAGGTAGCTTGGCATGCATTTTTGAGAAGTTGGATATTGCCATATTGGATTATCTAAAGGCTGTCTTGTGCCTGCTGTGTATTTATGTTGATTTTCTGTGCATATGGCAAATTTGAGCTCAAATACTTGTAATTTGCATAGCCTAACAATCTAGAAGGTTCCATTTTGAATTTTGTAAAAGTGATGAAAATTTGGAGATCATTTCTCCTGTTTATATCGAAAATTATGTCACTCTCCTGTATAGTTTCTGGTGTATACAAAAATAAAGAAAAAGAAAAATGAATCCGCCCTTTGAGGAGCATGTGATATCAGAAATTCAGACACTTCAAATGTGCATTTAAGCTACGGAAGAAGCACTTATTGCTGGCAAACCCAATTAAAATTCATGCTCCATTTTTTTTGTAATGATAGGTGGACAAAGTCTGTGTCAGTTTTTTATTCTCGTTAAGTCCTGATAAAGAGAAACCAGATGTCAAAGTAAAAGGTAAGTTCATAATCCGTGAAGCAATTTACTTCAAGTTATTTGGTTTTGGTTGGTCCTTTAGTTGTAGTTCTATTCATCAATTTTTCTTGTGAGATAAAGGTTCCTCTCTCTGGTTTGCATCACTGTCTGCAGATGCATAAAAAATGTTTGAGATTTGGCCGATTGTGCTTTGCTGGAATACATTTTGTACCAGTTGTCAGTGTATTCATATATTGTGGCCATCATTTTGATCATCCAGATTTTGTTTTTCTTGAAAATAAAATTCATTGGTCCTGGCTTTGCACTGGCTCTGCTTCTGCTTTTCTCAAGTTATTTTACAGATAGGTTGAAATTGATTATCTTGTCTGATACTTACCTTTTTGTGCATTCATGATAGATAATTGATATCCAAAATTTGGATTTTAGATGATAATACAAAGGATAGATTGTATAGTGTTTCCTTTTCTTTTTATAAGAAAAATTAGATATGCATTAAAAGGCCTATTACATGAATAATATAGCTTAAAATCAATGTAATAATCTTCCATAATGCAGGGTGGTTTCTGAAATTTGAAGAAAGAGTAGGTTAGAATAGTGGTGGCAAAGGAAAAGACTTTTACCTAAATTACCATCCACTTGTATTTACTTAGGCAGGTCAAACTTCTAATCTCCTAATTAAACACCACTTAATTAAGCAGAAGATATTTAAGATCAATCTGATCATGAAAAGACATTACTAGGTTATGTGTAATCATTGTGACTTTTTTGGCAGCCTTCATGTGTGCCCATTCTTCTACAATAATGCCTTGTTTATTTGGAAACATTACTAGATATTTATTTATTTGTAAGTAGCAATGTTACTTAATGCCTTGTTTGTGTTGCATATCTTTATTTTTCAACTTTTTAACTTTTGTTTTTATATTATTGCACTATAAGAAAGTACTTTGACATAAAAAAATGAATGACCAAACTTGGCTTCTGTCTTTTTCATTCCCTAAATATGTTCAAGGAGAAACAAACCTACCAAGTTGTTTAATTTATTTCTTACTGCTCCACTTTTTTTAATGTTAAAGATATCGAATATTCAACAATAAAGTCAGTTAGGTTCAAATTTTATTAGTGAAAATAAATAAAGATGAGGACTACTTCTGCTTTTCTATTCAAAAGTTGGATTGTTATTAGAAAACACTAGTAATCCAACTTAAGCTAAATCCTTGTTTGGCAATTTTAAACTGATTGTAAGAATCAGTAGATTCTAAAGCAGTCTATTGGTTGCATAAAAGGTCTATTTGGTTCCATTCCTTACTGGCATGTCTCATTGAAGCCCACAAAACAGCTAGAATGATTTCTATAAATTAAAGTTCTTTTCTTTTTTGTTTTTGTTGAAATAAATTAATAGTTATTAAAGCTCACTGGTTAGAGAATTGCATTTCCTAGATTTTTAGCAAAGGCATTGTGTACCTTACCAGTCTTGCTTTGGTCTGCAAGGCAGCTTCTATTGCACCATTTTCTACAGCAATGACAAACAACTTGCAGAAACATTAGCGACAAGGCAGAGCGAGGACCACTATAACCACTGTCAGGACATTTTCCATATTTTGATCAAATAATTGAGTCTTAATTGCGTGCTAATATGTATTCTTTTGTGTGCATTTACTTGTCCTTATGTCATTACTAGTTTTAAATTTCTCAACTCTCTGAATTCATAATACTCGGTAATGTGCACTAGTGTGTACTAAAGTCATCTCTAACGTTAAAAGGTCGAGGGAGAAAAAAACACTCTGAATTCATATTTGAAGACATAACATGTTACAAGCAAAACAGCCCCTCCGGCCTCGGAAATACTGATTGAAATTTCTTCTTGGACATAGGATCCATACAAGAATCTGAAACATACGAAAAACAAATGTGAGAGAAGAGATTAAAATTGTCTTCTTCCTTTACCTGTACAAAACTGAAACTTGGAGATCTTCTAGAGAAGAGGGACATTAATCTGCCAGATCTTGATATCACAGTCCAGACTTCCACTGTAAAGAACATACGATGTGTCAGATTGGTTCTGACAATCGTCGACGACAGGCATTTCACCGGACCGGTATGACCTTC
Organism: Flueggea neowawraea; assembly: GCA_948243855.1. Lineage (NCBI taxonomy): Eukaryota > Viridiplantae > Streptophyta > Magnoliopsida > Malpighiales > Phyllanthaceae > Flueggea > Flueggea neowawraea. The sequence continues at coordinate 9,056 of CAODLS010576533.1, read as the reverse complement.
CAAAACTGCTAAACAAGAGTAACTCCTGTTAACCCCTTTCCACACTCTTATGGTTTTGTCTGCAGAACCACTATAGATCAAATCTGCATATACAATTAAGCACAATATGGACTTTTTATGCCCTCTGAGAGCCCCAACAACCACCATTCTTCTGTCGTCGTCCTTCTCCCACACCACTATTGATCGGTCACTGGCGCCGGAATATAGAATTGACCCGTCGGAGCTTAGTGCCAAGGCATTGATTCCAGAGTTGTGTTTTTCTAGTGTGCCAACTAGGGTGTGCTTTTTCTGTCCTGAACTTTTCCTCCACACCTTGATCTTCTCGTCAGCTGATCCTGTGTAGACATTCCCGTCGTTTGATAATGCGACGGCGTTAATGGCATCATCATGTGCATTTGCCACTGAGTCCAAGCATTTGAAGTCACTGGTTCTCCATATTTTGAGTGTCCGATACCATGACACGGAGTAGAGAAGTGACTCGTCTTTTGACAAAGCACGGGCAGACACTGTGTCAACATGGTGAACCCATGTCGAAGTTTTTTGTCTGCGAATCTTAACCTGGTTCTTCGGCAACAAAATTCTCAAGGCACGATCACTAAGCGTCGGTAACGTAGCCAAACGTGAGTACTGCTTCTGTTGATGATGATCAGGTTCATGGCTATCAATTTTCCATACTCTGATCTTGTGATCTTGATGAGCACTAAAGAGTTTATCTGCAAAACAACCAGAGACTTCACTGCACCTTTTCCTACAGCTACAACGTTGTTGCTAAACTCTTCATCGCATAGTTCTGAATCAAAAGGGTTTCGGTTCCAAGATCTTATTTCTTTATCGGAGGAAACGCTATAGAGGAACTTTCCGGCGAGCACGAGTGAGGATACGTAAGAAGAGTGACCTTTGAGTGTTGTGATGCAGTGGTAGAGGGTGCCGGAGACCAAGTTCGGTTGGTAGTAATGGTTTTGCGAGGTAAGTGAAGGCACAGAAGGCAGACTTGGTTGCGAACACAAAGATGAGTTGGTTTGTTGAGAGGTATTATTAGACGACTCGGATTGAGAATTAAAATCGGAGTTACAGGTGTGGTGACATGCCATGACTCCCATGTTCAAGAGGTAAGAGGATAGAATGAGAGGAAGAAAAATGGAGGGAGTGAGATATATAGTGAAGATAAAAGGGTCATTAAATGTTTGATTAATACTGGATTAGAGGATGATTAGCAAAAAGGAAAACAAGAAGGGACCCATGCATGGAATGATTTATGGTCTTTTTATACATATGTATTTTATCTCCTTCTAAAAGTGAAGATTAGTAAATTAATTCGATGATTGCAAGACTGACAATATATTAAAAAATAATTATATTACATATATACAAAAAAAAAAGATTTTTTTAATATGTTATTATTTTTATAATTATTAAATTAATTTTAAACTAATTTCTATCTTTAAAAAGAGAGAAAGGGATATTAGTCAAAAGTACAATATCACAATCCCCGACTATCCGAATAGGCAATATGGCTTGATGGAGTAAGAATTGGTTTAACGGACCAACAAGGCATCTATTTTAATCAATATTACACTCTCAAGAAACAAAGAAAATCAGGGAGAGCGTTGAAAAATCGGTAAATAAAGTTTTCTTGTTGAAAGTATAACAACTCATATCCCAAACTATTATATCACAAACTATTAGTACGAAAAATTAAATTAAATTTTCTGATAATTAAATCTTAACTATTATAACTCAAATTACACTTTATTTCCAATTGATTATATGCGGATTAATTTGAAATTAAAAAAATATATATAATACTACATGAGTTAATAAGAAAAAAAAGAAACAGAAAATCTGATGCTTCTATTTTAAAGTACATCAATACAAAATCTGGGATATGATTCATCTATATTATCCATATAGAGAAGCAAGAACTGAGAGATAAGTTGTATCCTCATCATTGATGTAAGTAGATTTGACCCACCACTACTAAGGTAATTTTTGTGTATGTGAATGGTAGAACCAGTCTCCAGATGGTTCCTTCCCACCACTAGCTCATCTAATCCATCCAATTTTGGTCGTAATCACTTTTTATGTGTTTTTCTGTTTACGAAAATGAACCCTATAAACAACATGTAGAAGGAGGCTAAGTTAAAATAATTTTCAGGTTTATGTCATTGATAGAGACTGGTTTTATTTTGATGATAAAAGAGGTTTAAGGTTTTACTAAAGTATATAAAGTTTAAGATAGTGTTGGTGTTCAAACACACAATTAAATTTATACAAGAAAATAAATAATAGAAAAAAAGAGAAGAACAACACACGAAATTTTTAACATAGTTTGGTCTCTCGATAGACTTACGTCTACGAACTCTACTAAAATAAGATTACAACTTTTAGACGGACAAAATTATAAAAATCCTCTCCACTCTCAAAAACTCAAGTACACTCTCTCTAATTAGTTAGCATAGAATTTGTGAAACAAAACACATGAGGCTCAAAGCCTATTTATAGGGGTAAGACCCTTTTTTCATCCTACAACTAAGTGACGTGGGACAAACACTTTTACTAAACTTACTCTTAGATAATGTGGGATTTACTCCAAATCGTCTCCTACTTGATATGAAATTTGGGGAGTTATCCTAATAAATCATCCCTCAACTCAAATTCCAACATATCTCAACAGTTCAAAAAACTGAACTCTCTTCGGAGTTTTCGTGTTTTTCTTTCTGTTGCTTTCATTGTTAAAGGAACATCCATCCAAATAATAAATATTATTTCCCTTCTTTCTTCCTTACAATACCAAGTTGTTACCTCTAAACACCTTGCAAAAATCTTCATCACCAATATATTTGTACCCACGAGATGCCAATTTACCCAAAGAAATTATATTGGTTTTTGCAGTAGGTACAAATTTAACATCATCAAGTGTTTTGACAACACCATAATGGAGCTTCAGGCAAACTCTTCCAACATATTCGATCTTCAACTTTTGTTTGCTCGCAGTATGGATGTAGTCAAAATCTTCTTCTTTCTACAAATTGTCAAAACAAGCTCGATCTCTACAAATATGCATGTCAGCAGCATAATCTAACACCCAACCAGAATGATCTTCAACAAGATCATTAGCAACAGTCAACAACACGTCACTATAATCTTCAACCACATTAATTGAGGAATTACCAACTTTCTGCTTACCCTTCATCATTCTTTGTAGACTCTTCAAGTTCTGCTTGAACTGTGGGCAACGAGATTGCATGTGAACGGTTTCTCCACAATAAAAGCACTCAACAATACTCATATCTCTATGCCTAGATTTCGATCTTCCACCACAATCACCCTTTCTGCGATTCCTCTCTCTTTCGTCATTCCCTGCAGCTATGAGTATTTGAGGACCACCATCATCTTCTCTCATCATCCTTTCATTTTCTTTCAAGACTATTATTACATCATTCAACTGCAAAGTGTTTTTTTTCCTACTAACATCGTTTGCACCAATGACTTGAAAAATTTAGGCAATGATGCTAACAGAAGCAATGACTGCTCTTCCCCCTCAATTTTCTCGCCCAAATTCACTAGCTGCCATACTAATTGATTAAAATTGTTAATGTGGTTAAGAATATCACCTCCTTCATCCATTCTCAGAGTGTACAAATCCATCTTCAGACACAATCGGTTAGTTAACGACTTTGACAAATAAGTGCTCTCCAACTTCTTCAACAAAACTTTAAGATATGTCTCTTTCAACACAATAATTTTAATTTGGGGAGCAAGTACTAACCTGATAATGCTGACAACTTTCCTCTGGACGGTACTACAATCTCCATATTTCATACCGTTAGGCTTCTCATACTTCAAAGCGATGTCAAGACCATGCTACACTAAATAGTTTTGAATTGTGCTTTGTCATAGCGTAAAATTACTCTTTCCATCAAACAATGGAATCTTGTACTTTAATGTCGTAGTCGACATCTTCTCTGCAACTCTACTTCTACTCTTTCTCTATTCTCTTCTCTAGAACGAGCATTTAGCTCTAATACCACTTGTTGTGGCCCAAACACACAATCAAACTAACCCAAGAAAATAAATAATAAATAACAAGAGGAACAACACACAAAATTTTTAACGTGGTTCGGTCTCTCAATAAACCTACGTCAACGAACTCTACTAAAATAAGATTACAATTTTTGGACGGACAAAATTGTAAAAGCTCTCTCCACTCTTATAAATACAAGTCCAATCTCTCAAATTAGTTAGCCTAGAATTTATGATACAAAACACATGAGGCTCAAGGCTTATTTATAGGAATGAAACTCCTTTCTCATTCTACAACTAAGTAATGTGGAACAAATAATTTTACCAAATTCACTCCTAGACAATGTGAGATTCACTCCAAATCCTCTCCTACTTGATGTGGAATTTGGGGAGTTATCTCAATATGTGGTGATATATATTTACCCATTTACGTCTTCACAAAGAGAGTAACATATTAATTTGGATCTATGTGGTAGGTATCTTTATATATATAAAGGTTTGAACACAACCTTTCAATGGATTGAAATTCGTAGATTTAACTCAATATGCATGAGACTACCACTGATCTTTTTTCAAAAAAAGAAAAGGAACAAACGATAGTGATATTTATTTTTTGATTTTCAACAAATATTTTTTCAGAATAAGATTTGAACAGCCACTCTTTTGATAAGTAAAGTCTATTTAGAGCTAGTATATCAACTACATAATCAATCGCTTATTGGTTTTAAATTGTTTAATTTAATTACCTATCAATGTTTTAATAATTTGTAAATCCCGCTGAATATTTCTGTACCGTAAAAGGACATAAACCATGTAGGAGCGACAATAGAAGAAGGCTTTGATAGAAGCCAAGCAAGGCGTTTATGTCCGTCCATATTATGAACCGTACTTGGTGCATGCAACCAGTAACAGAAATTCACGTATATTGAATGCATGAGATTTCAATTTGGGATAACGATCAGTACGTTTATAGCTGTTCCAATTTAGTGGACATCATTTCCAAGCTAATTCTCTGAGTATGTCATCATGCACTCAAAAAATTTTAGACCGTCCATGTGTGATTTTTATGTTTATAGGTCGTCGATGATTCTTTAGGTCTCTGGTGGGTACTTGATGCTTCCATTGAAACTCTACAAAGTAAGGAAAATGTTCCTGCTCTCAACGTTTTTCTAGATACTTTTCAAAATTAAATATTTTTTTGGTCATGTCACAAAATATTGTGAGTGGACTCCAACCATGAATAATATCTTTAAACTATTACGATTAATTTTCATTCGAGTTGGATAAATTTTTTACAAGAGATAAAATTTTAGCCCTAAATTTTAAACGGTTTCATACACGGATAAGTTCGAATCTCCAATCTCACTTAAGCAAAAAAAACCTCCTTATCAATTCACTTGCGCCTCCAAATTCAAAATTAAATATTTGCGCCCTGGAGCTCAAAATTAAATATTTTAAGGCCACTATCATCCCTAATAGCAGTTATATTTCTTAAAATCCGAAAGGAGTGATGAAGTTAAAACAAAAAAGTTATGTCGTTTTATTTCCTTGAATAATTTCCTTTTAATGCTATTTATAAATCATGAAAAGATGTTTCGTTTTTTTTTTTAACAGAACAAAAAATGTTTCGTTTAACATGTGGTGAATATGTGGAGTATGAATAGGAATTTGTCATTCATCATTGCTAACTTAGAAAAATTCCCTTTTTTTTTTCTAACACAGTACTTTGAATTCCCAATTGATTTTGGAAACCATATTATTTACTTCTTAGTTTAATTTTATATTAGTTAAATCGACACTTGTTTTATATTCATTGTCTATCTTTCTTTTAACAGTAGTTTACCGACCTAAAAGAAACTTTATAATAAAAAATGATGTCTTAGCCTCATTTTGGCCAACGATAGGACTTTATAACAAAACTATCTCATGTTGGAATTTAAGTCCTATCGATGATTATCCCAAATTAATATTGGCCAACGTAGTAAAAAGAGGAGTTTGAAGTTAGTGAGGAAGGGAGTAGATTTTTTTTTGCCAATAGGAAGGGAGTACATTGGAAGTGGTTGATGAAGTGGATTGAGATTTACAGTATGTTTGATTTATAGAATTGATGAGAAATTCATATGATGTTGTTTGGTTTGTGAAATTTTAATTTCACATATTGTCATTTTTATGATTTTGTGGAGTAGAAATTCTTAACATACAACTAGAAGTTACAATTTCACACCTCGACAGAATAAGCATTAAATATGAAAAGTATTTTGTGTCCTTACTTAGAAATTGATGTGGTTGGATTTTTTTCTAGTTTTTAAAATTTAAAAGATATTTTATGCATTTGTCATTTAACAATTTTATAATATTTTAATACATTATTTTGTTTATCATTTATTAAGTTGCTTTGTTTATTATTTATTTATTATATTTTATTCTTATGTTGTTTACATATTTATTTAAATAAAATGTCAAAAATACAATATTTAACTCTATTTAAAAATAGACAAAATAATCTTTTCAAATAATTTCTATTATATTTCTTACAATATTACATTCAACCAAACAAATGAATAGAATAAAGTTATTGTTCTATTCTATCAACCAAACAATGAAATATAATTGATATTCCATGGAATAAAAATTCTATTCCACATGAAATAACAATTTTATTTTATGTCATTCTATTCCGCAAACCAAACGGTACCTTAGTAAATACTTGTTATCTTCACCCTTATCTTTTGTCTCCCCATCTTTGTTAATATATTTATGTACTAATTTACTTTGCTCTATTTGGATAGATTTGATATTCCTTGAAGGCACAACTTTAAAGTGGAATGAGTAGGACCACCATGAAATAACTTCAGACATATCTACCGTAACGAAATTTGCCTTCAAATTTTTTTGAAAGCTTCCTCCTTCCATGGCTGAGAGTGACATTTCCTTCCACCAACTTCAGTATATCAAATAATCCAAGTGTATTTGCCGTCCATATACGTCAAAAATGTCGCCTAATCATAGAAATCATTCATTATTTTCATCAAAATGGTCGTTGAAACTTAAAAAACACTCAAAAAGCGTTGCTAAAAGAAATGATTACCACAAGTGGATATGCCTTTCAATACATGCAATTTGGTAGGCAAAAAGATGTGTACGGACGGTAGCCTTACATGGCGGCAAATTAAAACCCTAATTATTCCTTATCCAATGCCAACTTTCTCTCATGCAATTGATTCTACTCCATAAAAAAAAAAATTCAAATTGTGTCGACATGAAACGAATATTTGGCAATCGGCTATGTTGCTTTTTCGAGTGAATTTCCCACAGTTTCAACATTTAATTTAATTTAGTTAAATCAAATTTACAAATGGAATTCGTTTATTATACAATGCACACTTTTTTTAAAAAAAAAATGGGCATAAAAATATCAAGAAATTTTCATTTATATGTGAAATTGAGTATTGTGAAGTTTTCATGTCTTTGTGTGTTCAGTTTTCCTTTTACCTGCAAATGTAGTTGATGAAATTGACAAGATCCGTCGCAGGTTTTTATGGCATGGTGCTAATGAGGTAGGAAAGGGCTTCCCTGTGTCCTGGAAACAAGTATGTTTACCAAAGTCTGAAGGAGGACTTGGAGTGAAATATTTACAGTCCTGGAATAAGGCTGCTTTGGAAAAAAACATCTGGATTATGCTGGTTGGAAAGGAGAGTATATGGGCTGACTGGATACGAGTAAACAAGTTGAAAATGCTTGGCTATAGGGGAATTGTAAAAATTCTAGACTGTAGTTGGAGCTGGAGACATTTATTGTAGTTAAGAAGAGGTTTCTCAGGTATGTTTTCTTACAAGTTAGGGACAGGAGATAATTTTATTTTTTGGTTTGACCCTTGGCTTGATGGTAAATCACTTGTTGAACGGTTCCCGCAAATTTGTATTAAAGACTATGATATTCCATACAAGTCTAGAGTGGCAGATGTTTGGAGGAGAGGAGCTTGGTGCTTATCTGATCCCACGGATACTATTATGCAGGAGGCTTGGGATTTGGTTAGAAAAATGGTTTGTACTAATGAACAAGATCAAATTACTTGGAGTTTGTGATGTATGCTAAATTTACACATTAATTCAAGCAATAATGCATCTATTTGCATCATATAAATCATTTTTTTGTGGTGAAATTCTTATAAAGTTTGTGATGTTTGTAGGATGAGATAAATTGAAGTAAATAATTGGAAAAAGGGGCAAAAGGGAAATGCCCCAACCAATCCCATGAAAGCTTGAAGAAAAATGAAGAATTATTGAAGGGAAGGAGTGTCACGGCTGTGGTGAGGGAGTGTCACGACCGTCACACTAATTTGTCACGGCCGTGACCATGCCACGGCCTCTGTCATGGCCGTGACAGAGGAAAAATGGAGCACTATTTTGGGCAGAAAGGTGTCACGACCGTGACACTCATTTTGTCAAGGCCGTGACGCGCGCCAGTGAAGAAAAAATCATGTGACGGAAGACTCCAAAATTGTGGGGACCAAAGGCATCTTTAGGGGCATTTTTGAGACAAAAATTGCAGGGTTTTGAGGTCATGTAAATGGCTATAAATACTCCTTAAACTTACTCTTTTATCCTTAAACTTACTCTTTTAGATATTCTTGGATTCCTAAGAATCATTCTCTTTGCATTTTCAATTTTTAGATAGAATATTCTAGGGTTTTAAGAAGGAAAGGAAGGCTTGAAGATCTTGGGTTTCTTTTCAAAGTGACATTGGAGAGGAGTTCTTGGCTTCCATCTTTTTCCTTTTTCTTTATCTTTTTAGCATAATTTCCATGTTTTGTTTTTATTTCTATTTTTGCTTTATTTTAATTATGGTAGCTTACATCTCTAAATCTCTTGTTAAAGCTTAGAGATGTAAGTTATTAATGAATATTTGCTTATTAATGCATGTGTATTGTGTTTTATGTTCAATATTTGAAGATTGATTAATGGGTCTTATGATTTATGTTCTTAATTTGATGTTTGCACATTGGAATTGATTTAATAGCTTATTTTAATTGA
>CAODLS010576513.1:0-16680 GCA_948243855.1 Flueggea neowawraea | reverse complement strand
CTGAATTTGAGAGACAATATGGAGGTGTCAATTCAATTCATGGTTAACCAAAATCTTATTTCCATGATTTTATTCTAATCAATCTGATTTTCTTCAGGAACACAAAGACTTCCTCGTCTTGTTGGTATATCAAAGGACCTTGAAATGATGCTGGTATGCTGTGGTTGGGTTTTTCTTTTCTTGATCTTACTAAACCATATGATTTCAACTAATCTATCCCTCTTTCTCTTTGCCATCTGCATTCAAGTAGATGTCAAAGCCAGTTAAAGGGGAGGAAGGTCATTCTTTGGGCCTCGTTGATGCGGTTGTTCCAGCTAGTGAGTTGATAGGCACCACACGTCAATGGGCCTTGGATATATTGGATCGCAAGAAACCTTGGGTTTTAAGTCTTTATAGAACTGACAAGTTAGATTCGCTCGCCGAGGCAAGGGAAATATTCAAGTTTGCCAGAGCACGAGCTCGAAGACAAGCTCCTAATCTTAAACATCCTTTAGTTTGTATTGATGTTGTTGAAGAGGGTATAGTTTCCAGCCCTCGAGCAGGCCTTTGGAAGGTGATTATCCAAATTTTGACATTCTTACTCTCTATTTCAACTGCAGCTCAGTTTAAAATTTGTGAACTGACATTTGATATTGACAGGAATGTGAGGAGTTTCAAGTTCTTGTACAATCAGACACTTGCAAGAGCTTGGTTCACATCTTCTTTTCTCAGCATGGAACCAGCAAAGTTTTGATACATTTTCCATGACTTGTTAATTGGTTCACCTTCAGCCAATAAATTAAGGATTTAGTGAGGGTATTTGCAGAGTAGAAAAATCTTATTTCGTACTTTTAAATCCTGATGTTATGAGTTTGTTGATAAAGTTTCATCCATTGTATCTTCACGAGATCTTTTTTTTCCCCTTTTTGTTATAAGATAGAGCATTTGATCTTTCAAGTTCAATTAAATATGCTTTAGGTAATGTGGTAGTAACATGGTCAAATAATATCAAAAATAACAAATCATCAATGATTATTGTCATATTGCTTCATTGACTTGATTTTAAGCATCTAAAACATTTCTCTTTAGATATAACTAGATGGAAAATTTGTCTTTGTCTTGATAAGGTACCTGGAATTACTGATAGAGGCTTGGTGCCTAGACGAGTGAATAAGGTTGCTGTACTTGGTGGAGGACTTATGGGTTCTGGAATTGCAACTGCTTTGATACTCAGCAATTATGCAGTGATCTTGAAAGAAGTCAACGACAAGTTCTTGCATGCTGGGATTGATAGAGTCAGAGATGAGGCCCCTTAGGCTTATCTTAAGGTGTTATTTTCAATATACAATATCATATCATAGATTTTCTGATATTGTGAAAATATTTCCTTTTCTTTTTGTTTAGCCAATCTACAAAGTCGTGTCAAGAAAGGGAAAATGACTCAGGAAAAATTTGAGCAAACAATGTCTCTTCTAAAGGGTTGTCTTGATTATGAAAGTTTTAGGGATGTGGACATGGTCATCGAGGTACTTCAGAACATACGTTATCTAGCTTAATGTTTTTAGATGTTTTCTGCTATGAAAAATGAAAATTGCCTTCCATTCTTAATCTAATAAAGAAATTCACCGTTCTCTTCTTGCTGGTTGAACAGGCTGTTATTGAGAACGTTTCCCTGAAGCAACAAATATTTGCCGATCTTGAGAAGTACTGTCCACCACATTGCATACTTGCGAGTAATACTTCTACAATTGACTTGAATTTGATTGGCCAGAAAACCAAATCTCAAGATCGCATAATTGGAGCCCACTTTTTCAGGTACTATTTGGTGTAATTTCTTTTGTACCTCCCTGCAATTTTTTCGGTGGATGCACAGTGGAACATTATTAATCTGTGTTTCTGATACAGCCCGGCTCATGTTATGCCATTATTGGAAATTGTCCGTACGAATCACACCTGTCCCCAGGCCATAGTGGATTTACTGGATGCTGGAAAGAAAATAAGGAAGACTCCAGTTGTTGTTGGCAATTGCACCGGCTTTGCTGTCAACAGGATGTTCTTCCCTTACACACAAGCTGCTATTTTGCTGGTTGAACATGGTACAGATCTTTATCAGATTGATAGGGCTATCACCAAATTTGGAATGCCAATGGGTCCATTCAGGTAGTTGTTGCATTAGATAATGGATATTTCCGCGCCCCCCCCTCCCCCCCTTTTAGAGTAGTCAGAGGAATTTGTGTCATTTGATAGCTTATTTCTGCTTAATGTTCTAATTTTTCTTCTCAAGTTGAATAGGTCCTAACAATTTGCGGATGCAGGTTGGTTGACCTGGTTGGTTTTGGAGTAGCAGTTGCTACTGGCATGCAATTCATTGAAAATTTCCCTGAGCGGACCTATAAGTCTATGCTTATCCCACTGATGCAAGAGGACAAGCGAGCAGGTAGTTTTCTTTCTTGCTAAGCGTAAGCTGTGAAATACTTGAGAACTCAGTACGGCAAAATGTATGGAGCATGTAATTACCTGTTTGACGGAATCTACTAATTAGTTATTTATGTTTCTCTGGGTCTTCAAGTATTCCATACTTGCCTTGCTACTATCTCAGGTGAAACTACTCGTAAAGGGTTCTATGTGTATAATGATAAGCGCAAAGCTAGCCCGGATCCAGAACTAAGGAAATACGTCGAGAAGGCGAGAAGCATTTCTGGTGTTTCCATTGATCCCAAGGTAAGCTAACTATAACATGTTGTGCCATTGTCTATTATAAAAATTTAATAAATAAATAAATGGCCTTCCAATGTGATCCTTCTTTCTCACTTCCTCGTTGCATGATTAATTTTTGGACAGCTAGTAAAATTACCAGAATAGGACATTGTCGAGATGATATTCTTCCCAGTGGTGAACGAGGCCTGCAGAATCTTTGCTGAAGGAATTGCAGTAAAGGCTTGTGACCTTGACATTGCATCTGTTATGGGCATGGGCTTTCCTCCTTACAGGTCTGTATGCTTATTTATCAAAAAGTTATTCAGAAAATTTATGTATTCAGAAAATTTATGATCTCACTTTATTGATATTTGTTTTTTATATCACGGGAGGTATTATGTTCTGGGCCGACTCTCTTGGATCTAAGTACATCTGTTCAAGATTGGAGGAGTGGTCGAAGGCATATGGAGAATCTTTTAAGCCTTGTGCTTTCTTAGCTGAAAGAGCTGCGAAGGGAGCTCCTCTGGTGAGAGAATTTAAATTGTGATTTGCAAATCGTATATGGTAGACTCGCATGATTCTGCATGATGCATCCACATATCTACTTGACCTCCCTCTTTTCTCTAGCTTCAGTTGAATATTCCTAGGTAGACTTCGCACTTCTGTTTTTAGGAGCTAGCATTCGTTTCATATTATAGGCCGTCCAATTGCATTGCCTAATTCTAGTTCACTTGATGTAGTTCTCATAAATTTCTCCATCTATTTTTTCTATATCTTGAGTCTTAACATGTCAAGAGTTTTAGCTTAAGCAAGCTTTCGTGTGAAAGTGACAAAAACAGTTTTTGCATTCTCGCTTAATATTGTGCCAAAAACTCCTGCAACATTTTGAACTGCTGAGCCTTGCAAAGCTGCGGTGCCGTTACCTCGGCAGCACTTTTGAATTCAGTACTTCAGTAACATTAGATAGCCACAACACTGCTAAACATGGCCTAAGAAATCAAACATATAGGCCGCATTTATATGTGCCCATAGCTTGCTTAGGAGAGGTGAAGTTGCCAGCTGTAATGATGTGAGCGATCTCATTTTTGTTTGTTTGTTTGTTTGTGTTTGCAGAGTGCTCCGGTTGAACAAGCAAAATCAAGGATGTGAGATCAATTAAAGTCATCGCACTGTCAACAGCTCCGGACTTCTGTAGTGTTTCTGGTTCTTCGCTCCATAAAATCACAGAGTAGTATTTACAAGCAGCCAAATAAAACTTGCTATGTTGGGGCAAAAAAAGTTCTCTGATGTTCTTTCAATGAAACTAATAAGAGATTAAGGTTTAGGGTTTGTTTTAGTTACATTTCCCTCAAAAATCCAACTACTTGCTAGCAGGATCAGACAACTAGAGATGGGAAGATAATGAATGCAAGTATTCAGATCATATATTTAATTTTTTGTGAGACATTGACACAAGTTCTTTAGTTGAGCAGTGGGTTGACAGAGGCGAGCAAATTTAATTCAGAAGCAGCATCATATTATCATATTCGATAGCAAATTTATCGCTTCTTAATATGTAAAACAACAGAATCTGAAAATAATCTGTGTTTGAAGATTCGAAAGGAAATAAATAAGCCAAACATTGTAGACTTCTAGTTCTAATTCTGTGACAGACAGGGCAGGAAACACCACTGAGGAGGCTGGTCACACTGGGCCTCACCCAATATTTGATTTTGGAATATGTTGTAATCATAATTTATAATCACAACTTGCACAATTAAATCGTAATTTATATGTGAAAACAAAACTGAAAGGTATTTCACTAAATCGTGATATTTCTACTCCCATTCACGAGTCATGCAAGCTTGGATCTATCCCCCTGACCCAAAAAAAAGGGTTTGGATCTATCCAAATTAGTGGCCTCTGTTTCATGTCTGATACACTCTATGCCCTATAATTATATTTTATTAAAAGCTTATAACAAAATTATGATGTATGTAACCCTTCCAAATCCATATTTTAATTCCAGAGGCCGACCTTGCGTGATTATATTTTCTTTAATTATATTTCATCCTTTTGTATCTGCTGGGAAGAAAAACAAAGGAAACTACACATGACCCATTAAATTTAAGAAAAGTTATTATTGTTGTAACTTTTTGATCAAAGGAGATTAAAACACGTGATTCAGGAATTTGTAAATCGGACTATGCGGTTGTTCACCCGTCTAAACCAGGGCCCGGCTAACGAAATTATTAGTACGCTGCCATCGACAGTGTGTGCAATAAGCTGCTTATCACTCAAATTAGAAAACAAGAAATCCAGATTATATCTTTCCTTTTAGGATTGGAGCAAACTTCAGTATTAAAAAGTCGTAAATTTAGTCTTTCGTGGAGAATATAAAATGACTTATTGAAAATGATCTTCATCAGTATCACCCATATACAAATTATGTGCACAATAAACAAGAAATATACCTATTTGAAAGACAAAGTAGTGTGTTTTTGAGGAGCGTTTACGTTGTCAAATTTTAGATTGACATTGCAATGGAAAGAATTCAAAGAAACTCACGTTTGTCGAGCCCAAAAAAAGTGTATGTATGCAACTATTAATTATATATTCTAAATTACAAATATGAACGCGAATATTCCTGTTCATGTCAAATATCTCTTGCTCTATTTCTTTTATTCTAGAACGTGTAAACAATAAAAAGGGAACAGTTTCTTCCACGATAAGAGAAAGATTATTTTGTTGGCTGCAAGATTATTATATAGAATGAGCTAATTCTCACATGTGATGAATATTAATTGCCAAGTGGGTTCAAAATCAAGTACGATGCATAAATTAAGAAGACAACATCATAGCTTTCGGTCCCATATTGCGACACATCTCTCAATTCAGCAACTTGTTTTTTATGATATAGATTTATTTACTAGCCTCACATGCCATCTCTCTTAGGAGATTATCAAAAGAATAATTAAGGAAATGACTTTATATATATATAGTTTACCATATAGACTTCTAAAAAACAAGCATGATGATAATTGTGCTTAACTAACTGCCATAACCAAAACTATATCCATCCACTTAACCCATGTTTTTAACTAATTAAGACCATATCAAGTGCATTAATTTCTAATCTCACAAAGATTCTCAACTTTGACATTTTCAATTCATTCATTTGCATTTTTTTTTCAATTGAATCATGTTATAGTTTTAGAAAGAAAAATGAATACATAATTTCCTTGAAAATTAAGTAAATACACTTTACACTGCGGTGATCTATGTTGATTCAAATATGAGTTTTTTGTTTTTCTATGCTTATTGATTATGTTAAATCTTTTTTTTCAATAATAAGATTTTTAATTTTGCTTTTTGTGTAATTCATCATATATATTGAAGTCAATGCACAAAATTATTAACCATGTGCAAAAAATAAACTAAATTATTAAAAAGGACAAAGTGATCATACCTCCTAAATGAAAGCCATAAAAAAATCTTCTAAATGCAATTGTACATCATACTAATACTTTCTCACAACCTTATGCCATCCACTGCTCTTTTGGAAAGAAAAAATTGTCATCTCCAAGTGCCTTTACAAATACAAATAAAGGTAATCACTAACGTTGTTCAACATTTCAGACCTTCCAATGTTACCCTCTCTCTTTCTCTCTCTTTCTTCTTCCCTTTCTACCATCTAAAAACCTTAATTCCTGTCATGAGCAGTCATATCTCATCCACCATTTTTAGGCTCTCATTTAAGCTTTCTCATCAAATATGGAAAGCTTGAGTTTCTTTGTTGGAGTTATAGGTGAGTATATTTAAGGCAAAGCACAATCCATATAAAGTTCATTGATGTATGTTTACATGTATATATCCATTTCAAGATTCTTCCTTAAAATCTGACACATGTTTGATCTTCTTTTTGTTTCACTTCTTCAGGCAATGTGATCTCAGTCCTCATGTTTCTCTCACCAGCGTAGGCTACTTACTGTTGCTTCAACTTTCTTGAATTTGTAATTTTATCTTGTATTTTGATGATCCAGTGATTAAGGGTTTTTTTTTTTTTTATTACCCTTTGAACTGTGATAATTTTGTAGTGGAACTTTTTTGAGAATAGTGAAGAACCGATCGACGGAGGACATTGAGAGTATTCCTTACGTTTGTTCTTTGTTGAACGCTTCTTCATGGACATATTACGGGCTCATCAAGCCTGGAGCATACCTTGTATCTACAGTTAATGGCTTTGGCATCATAGTTGAAACTATCTGTCACTTTGTTTGTCATCTATGCACCCACAAATATGAGAGTAAGTCTTGATTATTATAACAATTTTTTTAAGTCAATTTAGACATTGAACTCATGATTTCTTATTGTTAAATTTACTTCAATATTAATAAATTACAATCTCATTAGTTATTGTAATTTTTTTAAAAAAAATAATTTATGAGTCCTTGAAATTTTTCTTAATTAGTAAGTTAGTCTTCGTATTTTTAGAAATAACAAATTAATTTTTCACATGTGTTTTTTAACTGATGGAGTTAACAGAATTACATATTTACTAAAATATTCTCCCTTACATTTCAAAATCACAGCCATTCTTGTCATTTTTTTGTCTCTCCAGCTCTCAAGAACCTTCATCTCTTCTCTCTCTCCTACTTCTTTCTTCCACCTCTCTCTCTCTCTCTCTCTCTCTTTCTCCCAGCCTCACACTCTCTCCCTCGGATGACTTGTTCTTTAAAGGAAGACTCAAGCGTTCCTCTCTAGTCTGGGTCGAAAGAAGAAACTCGACAGAGCAAACGGTTTCAAGAAACCCAAACCTAACCCCAACGCTTTTGGGTCGAAAAAAGGAAAAACCCGACCCGGAGATTTGGTGGTGACTGAAGCTTTGGTGGTAGCTGGGTACGGTGGATGAAGATAAAACAAGAGTTGTTATGGTGGCTGGAGATAAAAACAAGAGTTGTTCTTGTTGTTCGTTTTCAAGAAAAAAACGGGCTTTTGATTTGGATTCGTTTCAGATTTGTGTCGTCTTTGAACCCTTTTCACATCCTTAACTGGAGATCTGTGCTCGAGCAACGTTTTTGAACCCAGAAGAGAGAAAATGGTGGTGTTCTTGTTAAGCCTCTTCAAGGTATTCTTGTTGTTGCTTTTACAGGTTGGTTTTTGAACCCAGAAGAGAGAAAATTCAATCCTTTAATTTCTATGTTTTGCTGGTTTTTTGAATTCTCTAACCCTACCTTGTTTATAGTGAGCCTCTGTGTTGCTCTTGTTGCTCATTGGAGATGCAACAAGAACATCATTGGTGCACCTTGTAACCTCTTGCCTAAGGAAAGCAATCTCAGCATCGCGATCTTGCAATTGTGATTGAAGCTTCTCAACCTCACCAAGAAGACTTTCAGAAAAATGATGAAGCTCATCAAATTTATTCATAGTGGTGGAAAGCTTTTTCAGAACCTTTTCAAGAAGTTTCAAGATTTGTAATATCCAAAAAATAAATAGACATCTCTGTTCTAACCCTAACGTGTTTATGGCGATGAATGAATAAATTTTGATTGTCCAATCTTGTATATCCTATGGCAGTAGTCATTCAATCTTGTATGTTTGAAGCAATGGATTTTATTGAAAATTTCTTTGTGAAATTTGAAGCTGCTTAACTTTGAGTGAGATTGATTCAACAAACATGTAGAGGTGGAACTGACTTTTGTTGGATCTACAACTTTTCACCCATAAACTCAAAATGAATTTTTGATTTTGTTAGATCTATTTTTTAGGATATTTTTATCTTTAAAATTTTATTTAAAGTACATTAGGTGACAAGTCAGTAATTTATTAACAGACTAATGACGAACCACTAACAAAAAGACTTAAGTGTAATCCAGTTTTTTACTTCAAATATGCGTGAATGACTAATTTATTATTTTAAAAAATACGATGACTGATTTATTAATTAAGACAAATCTCATAGACTTAGCAATTAATTTTCTATTTTTTTGTATTATCTTTTTCTTAAAATAAATAGCTAGTATAGTAAGGTTATTTATCAAAGAATAGTCTGAAGTAAGGTCACCAATAACATGGATTGTGCGTTGATTGGCAGGCAAAAACAGCCATTCTTGTGGGGTTTTGGACGTGGGGTTTCTGGTGACAGCAATTCTTGTGGCTAGGTTGGCGTTGCGAGGAGATGTGCGGATTGATGCAATAGGGTTCTTAAGTTGTGGTCTTAACATTGTCATGTGTGGTTCACCTCTAGCTGCCATGGTGAGTAGTTAAAAAACTTAATATATTTTCATCATATAAATTATACTTTTATCGGCTATTTGATGGATATTTGAGATTTTTTTTGCCTAAATAACGTGTCCACAAGTTGAATTCCAAATAATGGTGGTAGTTGAATATGGATCAACTTGAAAATATTTTTCAAGGGCCAAGTTGATTTGGATATTTCAAAATATGGACAAGATGTGCTTAAATAAAATCTAGCTACACTTCTTGGGACAATGATGTGGGGGCATTTTTCCAATTAAAGGACATTGAATTTTTTGGGAGTTTGGTAGCTAGGTCTATAATATTAATTGGGATGTCAACGTGTCCATCAACCCATTACAAAATACCAAGTTCAAGGCTACATTAGTGTGGGTTGATTTTTATTTTTTGAAAATTACACATCGTTGACATCATTTGGTTAAACTTACTTTAGGTAACATCTAGATATGATAATATGAGACAATTAGGCCTTTTATTCTATTTCTGTTTGCATATGTATTCGTGAAATTTTGGTCTTCAAAAAATAATTGAAGGCCATAGGGATCTATATTAGAAATTGGGGACAGCCAAGTAATTGTCAAATTATTGATAACTTTTTGGTTTTTGTGGCTCTAAGGTTGCTTGTAACCCATAGTTTTTGAAATCGTCCCGTTTCTAGTCCTGTTAAAATTAGCCTATGCTCTGTTGCTTCCTATTGTGGGAACAGATTTTATAGCTACACTCAATCTAATCTGCTTTCAAAGATTAATAATTTTGATTACGTTTTTGACTAATTTCTAAAGAGAATAATGTTGGTTATTTCAGAAAACAGTGTTGACCACGAAGAGCGTTGAGTATATGCCTTTTTGGCTCTTCTTTTTCCTTTTCTTAAATGGTAGCGTTTGGATTTTTTACGCTGTTCTCACCCGCGATATCTTTCTCGTGGTAAGTATGTGTTTTCAATATTTTTTTCTCCATGCTTCTAGTTTCTAGTTGCCTCTTCACACGGCAACACTCATTATATCATATTTTATTAATTCTTTAGCTAAATTATTCTTTTTATATAGCTCCAATAAAAATATGATTCTCGAATGTTAGAAACGAGTTTATTACCCGCCTATCAATAAGTTTCAAGTCGATTAGTTAATAGGACATTAAATTTAACATTTATAATAAGGGTCATTTTCAGATTCATGAAATCTACATTAACATATTACGGATTCACTAAGTTCATTTTCAATATTTCGACAAAAAATCCAAAATTCACACGTTATGCCAAAATTTTATACATTACATTCTTGTAGTTCATAAATTTCATTTTTGCAACTTTCCTTAAAATTTGTTTAAAACTTGTTTATAATTTGTTTAAAATCTATTCATTTTTCGGACTTGTTTAAAATTCATTCAAAATTTGTTCATATGTTGGTTCTTATTTAAAACTTGTCCAATATTTTATTTAAAATTTGTTTATTTTTTCAGACTTGTTTAAAACTTATTTATATGTTATTTATTATTTTAAAAATTGAATATTGATTATATATTGTTCATATCGTATTTATATATTATTTATATGTTGATAACAACGTATATATAAGATATCAATAACATGTAAATAATATTCAAATAATAAATCAACAACATATAAATTACAAATTTATTTAGATATTATTTTCAACATGTAAAAAATAAATCAACAACATATAAAAAAATAAATTTGTTTATATATTATTTTAAACAACATATAAATAATATATTAATAATAAATAACAATGTTCAAACAATAGATAAACAAAAAAATAATATATAAATAATGCATAAACAACACAGCCTGTCTGTACGAAATACTCTTATCCGTATAAGATAAATAACTTGTCCGTAAATCTAAAAAATAACAGACGTACAAAAAAATATCATAAAATATATCTGTAATAAGTAAAAACAAATGTTTGAAACAAATATTATAAAGTATCGAGCTTAAACCGCATAATTACCGGTAATAATAATGACGTTAAATCTAGAATCAAGAGAGTGTAAGACTGGTAGGTAGTTGTCCAGCGAAAAGAACCCAACATGATTGGATCCCTGTTGGCCCTTTGGGGCCCCAAAAAGCATAAGTAATGACCCAGTAAGACCATTAGTTGTGAAAGGTTAAATTATATAATTTTTCATGAGAAATGAACTGAGTACGTAATTATAAATTTGCATTAATGTTTTTAACATATTATATAATTTTATGTATTTTTAAATGCTTTATACTGAATATTTCTAGTCAAGTCCCCATTTCTGAGTAATTTTGGCAAATAAGCCCCTTGTTTCCCAAAGGTTCAGATATAATTAGAAAATCGACCTACTTAAACGATGGCAATTTTTGTAATGGCAATGTAGCCATATAAATTTGCGGCTGCAATGCAGAATCACTTGATTTTGACGTGTAATTTGTTGCATTTGTTTTACAATATATCACCAATCTACCTGCATTCAGAGACTAGTCACATCACATCATGGCCCATCGGTCTCTGGCAGATTTGTTGGCATTTCCCCGTTGTAATAAATTTCTGCCGGAACTACTGTGCTTTGATAAATATTAGTCTGGCCCCGACTCACTACTTCTACTTTTGATAAAAACACACCATTTTCTCCCTTTTATTATATAATTTAATTATTTAATTTAATTTATAATTTACACTAGGAGGAGAAACTCCATATTTTTTAATTAAATTTAACAAAAATAAATTATATGGTAAAAAAAATAAAGGGAGTTTATGATTTATTAGAAGTCGGTTGCTTTCGTACCAATCCAATAGACAAACACTTACTTGAAAATAAACACAAATTTGAAATGTTTGCTTTTTCTATATTAATTAACTTATTGTATATTTATTATATTATAATTTTTTAAAAATTTATTACTTTCTCTATTTTTATCACATAATTTATTTAAATATATTTATTTTAAGACATTTAATTAATTTTATTGGACATCAAAATCTTATCTCTTTACATTTAAAATTGACTTGTAATAGTTACAAGTCTATTGATATTTTATTCAATATATTATATGTGAAATTTATCATTTTTTAAATCAATGCAAACGTCGTTGAAATCTTCTCGTGATATTTGAAAGCAATTGATGTGACTCGTGGTATATATTAATAGGTGCCAAACGGGACAGGATTCTTGCTGGGAACGGCTCAGTTGGTGCTATATGCAATTTACAGGAACGCCAAACCAACCAGAAGCAGTGCCTCCAACGGACATGAAGACGATGGGTGGCAACACGAGAGCCTTATTTCATCATCTGATCGATCACAATCATGAAATCGAATGAGGATCATCAACACTTGATCTATATAATATACATGAAAATCGATCAGAGTTAATCAAATTGAATTAATCCTACTTGTTGGCTTTCGCTACATACAAAAGTGGAAATCCAATACAAAATGGGATACCCCAAATTTTGTTCTTTGTGTTTTATTAACTACTGCTGTAGTCTAGATGAGTGGGAAGTGTGTAATCTCTTCATCTTTTTTGTTAAGCATTTCTTTTTTAAACACAAAATGAAAAAGAGAGAGAAATAGAGCAAGTTCGATTGTTTATTCTATATATTTTTTCTATCTTTTGTTAGAAATGCTATACTTTTTTCTTTTTTGGTTTCCATTAACTTCAAAAAATTCACTTCTACTTGTTATACTCCTCCATCTCATTTTGATTTTTGTTTCTATTAGTAATTTAAGAAAAATCTTAAACGAGTCTTGTTTTTCCTCTTACTAATGTTTCTTATTTGTTGGTGTAGTACTTGTATTGATAACTATAATAATATTATTGTTACTCAAAGTCGAATGTGTCTTTCCAAAATCTGCAAAATAAAAGAAGGTCAGTTGTTGGGGTTAGTCAACCGAGGATATTCTAACACTCAAGTTAAAATTTCGACATAATTTTAATGTGTTTTTAGGAGTGATGAAATACACCTTAAAAGATTGCAAGACTCTCTATTTATAGATGAGTTGAAGCGAGATGCTTCTTAGAAATACTGTTTAGCTAAATGATTGTTGATGCATCCTTTTAATGCCTTTTAGACGAAGTGAGCTTATTTCTCTGAAATGGGTTTAGTGTATTTCTCGAGCCTAATGGATTTTGGCCTATACGTCTTAACAAATTATAGCACAATCAATTGGATGGACTAATTAACTGTAAGATAATCGAAAAAGTAATATATTTAACTTGCGTGGTCGTAACGAATAGGAATGGCAACGGGACAGATCCGGAATAGATTTTAATATCCCTGTTTCCACCCCGTACTCTACCGGGAGATAAAAATCATCTCTCATTTTCGCCCTGTTGAAAAACTAACATTTTCGTCCCCGCCCATCCTTGTTAAATTATTATCAATTTTTTTACCCAATTTTTATTTTATTATAATTCAATAAAAAACACAAATAATTTATATAAATTTCAACAAATATAAATATAATTCAAGATATTATATATATATATATATGTATTTTCTATTAACAAGTACATAACAAAATACAATTAACATATAAATATAGTTTATATATATGTGTATGAGAGAGAGGGAGGGTTCGGAGCGGGGTACGGGGTGGGTATATTAAACACTGACCCCGTCTCGTTTCCGATAATTTTAATTTCTAATTTGCTTAAGACTCGCTCCGTTCCTCTGTCAAATATTGAAAAATCCGTCTCGATCGGATCGGATCATATCAATACTCCGTGGGTTCGGGATATTTTGCCATCTCTAATGGCGAAGTGAGCAACCAATGAAGCAAAAAATTAATATTAATGAAGCCATGAATTGTCAGAAAAAAACAAGGTTAGCGACTGAAGAAAGCTATTAAATGGCACAGAGAAAGCAAAAAATCTATCATTTCTTCGTTAGCACGGTAAGCGACACCGTAAAAACCATTCAGCGGAGGTAAGTGGCTTCTTGAAAGTCTCCAGCTTCATATTCGTCGTCGTATTAGGCTTTACCTGACCAGCTGGGTTCGTTCCATGACCCAGAGATGAGGCTCAATATTGTCCGTGGGTTAGGCTTGGCTTCGTAAAACTCGACCCATTTCTGGACTTCCATCGCCACCAATACTGACCCAAGTTAGATTTGGTTCTGGATCCAAAAAGCACTAAACCCACAAGCCCAATCTGTCTGCCTCACTGTGTTGCTCATTAATTTCTTCATGTTCATCACGTCAGTCATTGAAAAGCCGAAATAAATGTCTTCATACTGTACAAAACAGTATCAATTAGCAACAGTGACGACATTTTTGTGGACCTGAAAATCGCATCGTGTCACCTGAATTATTATATGCCGTTCATGTGGGTAAGTGGTCATTATCTAAAGAAAACAAACATTGTTAGAGAGTTGCCTTTATCGTGCTCACTATTCCTGCTAACCTGGCCATGCAAATAAACAAATCACCACCATAATTAAATCCTGGCATTCATTAGCATGATCAGGTATTTGTGTCCCAGTGTTGTAAATTCATGGTCCCCTCTTCCTCCTTGTCCAAACACCAACTATACAACCCTTTTGTCTTCTTTCTATTAATCATACTCTTTCTTACTTCATAACTCACATTGTTATCAACTCTAGCCAAGCGGGCACTACTATCACTTCCAAAAAACATTTCTATAAACCACCCATATCCCATCCATTAAACTCACCTATCATATATCTAACAAGTTGGTTTAATAGTTAACATGTTAGTCTTATGTGAATTTTATTTTGCCGAAATAATAAAAATTTAAATTTTAAAAAATCACTTTTTAGAAGGGAGAAACTGTTAAATATGTTTATTATTGGTGTACTCATCCTCGGAATTAATCTCATCCTCGGAATTAATCTATTGGTTTAATTAAATATTGTTTTACTTAATGTATTGGAAGTGACAATTTACAACCTGTTTCAGAACAAATTAGTGGCACCAGGAGCTGATTATCAACGTAATTTATTGGCCCATGCATTGACTTTTTGAAGATAAACTAAATAGATCCGGGGGTTCAATGGGGCAACATGAACAAATCAAAGCAAGAACATGGTGACGCATATGTTACTGAATAGATCCGGACGGTTGGATTTGAGAAACGATGATGGGGAAGTTAATGGCTAAGATGACACGGTTGAGTGGTCTAATCCAAGGGAAGAGAACATGAAGGAGAAGACGACGAACTAAAATCCATGGATGGGGACTCCTCACTTACAAGTGTACCCTCTAACCATGTGGTATCAGAAATTCAACAATCCAAACAATTAGTGTGAAATGACTTCACCTAAACCCAGCTTCTACGATATTACCATTAACGGAGGTGGTTCACTGATTCTGAATTTACTAAGTAATTTGACAAGATTAGATTGCAGACTTTAAATCTCTATTCTTTATACTTAGACCATCTCTAATAGATTTTTTATTGTGACTCATCAAAATAATATTTTTTAATTTATTTTATATTTTAATTAATCTTAAATTTTATAAAGTACTGCTATACTCTTTAACTTGTTAATTAATGTTTTATTATCAAATTTAAAAAATAAAAAGACAGTGAGTATTGGCTCTATATCTCTCTTTTTTTTCTTTGATTTGATAATAAGCTATTAATACATGAGATAAAAAAAAATAAATTGAGTTCAAATTTTTTAATAAATAATAAAAAAAAAATAATATATAATAAAAAATTAATATGAAGAGACTATTAAAAATGTTCTTAGTAATTGTTAAATTATGTAAATTATATTTATTCTTTGTGGTGTTACATTACTAACTAATAATTGTGCTGATGTGCCGAGGGACATAAAAGTGCAAATATGACGTAAAAAGATGTGTATTACTTGCATTTTTTAAAAAGTTTGGAAAAGAAAATCCCAGCGCCCATTGCATGACGATAATGACCAACCACGTTTGGGCTACCCTCACGGACTCACATGAGACAACAACACTGAACATCTGCAGGCACATTTGTTAATTCAGCTGTTCGCATTAGAAGATGAAGCATTACCCCCAAATAAAATTCATTTCGCATACTTTATTTCTGTTTTTTCTTACAAAAAAAAAAGGTTCTTGGCTTGCCAATTACCTTTTTAACTTGCACGCTAATTACCTTGCAGAAGCTATCACAGTTCTCCATTTCTCCAGGCCAGGTGATGATGGAGTAGTAATATGATTTCAAATCTTCAACTTACGGGTGCCCATGTTCAGGACTAACCAAGATGTTATTCATTTTTGCAGATTCTAGGTGTTGAAGGTCACAATCCCAGTGGACATAAAATATGTAATATTAAGAACTTGTATGTTAATATTCGCAAGTACTTTAGAACTTTATGTTTTATTTGTAGGGTGTTCTATTTGTATTTTTAAGTAATGTAATTTGACAATGTACTGAATATGCTATTATAATATTTTTATTTTAGAACTATTATAATATTTTTATAATATGCTATTATAATATTTTTAAGAGAGGCAATAAAGTGATATTAAATGAGTGCACTATGACAAGAGAACTGAGGGAACTACATTTTCAAATAGATAATTGTTTCTGTGTAATGTATTGTGCCTCCAAATTCCAATCGGATTGAAGTTGTTGCATATTGAAGATTGTTGGGGGATAGTGTTACCGCATTCACCTAGTTCTACCTTATCATTTGCTCTTATATTTGTATATAATCTCTCTTTTATAAAATTAGAAAATATTTTAAATTCATACTATTAATTAAATATTCAATTTATATTAAATAATTATTTAAATAATCAATTCTAATTTGATGATATTCTA
>CAODLS010576422.1:0-14687 GCA_948243855.1 Flueggea neowawraea | reverse complement strand
ATGTTCATAAACATTAATCAATCATCAATTCCATCAAACAAACTCCAAATCGCTCTAGAAATCATCAAAATCGAACCTAACCCTAGCCAACACAATAAATCATCAAATCTGTAGATTCAAGGGTTGAAACATGTTCCTTTATCATCAATGAACTCTAATCTAACAACCCTTAGCATCCATTAACTTAGAATCATCCAAAAATCCGAACCCTATACCCATTTGGTCAAAACGGATTTAATGGATTCATGCATGAAAGAGATGTTAAATCAAAGAGAGAGTTGTGATCTTACCTCTTAAAATGGTTATGGATGATGGACGAACCAAGCCCTGCAGTCCCGGATGATTTGAGAGAGTTTAGAGTGAGTTGAGAGTGTAGAAAATGAAGAAATCGTGTTTGTTCGACGCTTTAAAGGCGTATCAAACACACCTCACGTACACCAATCTATGTCTCACGTACGTCAGGGTACCCTCACATACGTGTACGGACATCTCACGTACATTATTGGGGCTTGAAATCAATTCTGGACACACCAGGCCCGACCTCACGTATGTCACTGTTCATCTCACGTACGTGAATCATCATGGAAACCCAGCACACGTACGTCAATCGTTAAAAAATGCGTTTGCTGCGAAAACAGTGTCTAACGTACATTAGCCTGAATCTTACGTACGTTAGAGTGCCATAACGTGCGTTACACTTGCATCTGTGTGCGTTAGCTGTCGTTTTCCTCCTTTCTTGATTTCTCTTGTTACCAAACTCATCCCGGATCATTTCTAACACTTAACAACATCAAACCTAACATGATTACATCATTCACCATCCATTGGTATTCCCAAAAGTCCTCCATAACATATTTGAAAACTATAGGAATCATAATTGGAAAGTACGAGATATTACAGTAAGCCCGAGTGAAAATTTCTTTTTTTGCGGCCACCTGCCACCTGTCGACTAAAAAATGAAAGGACATTGCGGGCTTGAGAGAAAACTCGTTTTTCTCAAACTAAGTGCCGCCTCTTGACTAAGAGAACAAAAAACAGCCGAGCACAACAGATTGGCGTCTTCAACTTTGAAACTCGAATCATATATTGCCCACGTTATTTGTTATGATACATATTAATTTATCTAACAAAGGCCAATTCATTCACAGAATTTGAACTTTTACATGTGTCCAATTTCAATGAATGATTGCCATGTGTGACATGGCATTATTATTGGTGATCACTCGTTAAAGAAGGTGATCCAGATGGCTTGACAGTAAAAAGGAAAGCCACAAATTGCTATTGTTCAGAAGACTCGAGGAGACTTAGTCGAGAGGAGGTGTATACATGCCGAGTTTTTGACTTCGTGAGGTCATGAAAATCCAAGTCGAAGAGACTTGGTCAATCGGTGCTAATGAGAAAGTAAGCTCGAGAGGTGCTTAGAAAAGTCAAGGCCAATAGTTGTGAAAAGCTTGAGCGGTGCTTATGAGAAAGTAAATCCGAGAGGCGGTAAGAGAAAGCTCATGCTCGAGAGGTGTTTGAACCAAACAAAAGCTTGAGAGATGCTTGGAAGAAGCTAGCTCGAGCGGTGTGTAAAAGAAGCAAGCCCGAGATTGTCAACGCACGAGGAAATCATGGTGTCAAGTGCAACAACTCCACGAAGCCGAGTTGATCGAGCTTTACTTCCTGACATAGCTTTTTGGTTTCATGGACATGGCCGAGAGAAGTTCTTGACCGAGATTGCTTAACAAACTTGGGGTGTCACAGTGTCGATCGACATTGTTCAATGATAATGGCCATTCAAGTTGTCTTAATTTGTGGCTTGACAACAAAAAGTTTGTTTCACGGACAACAACGAATCTCGGTCACGAAGTTTCCTCGACAATTTAGAGTTTTGAAAGCAGCGTGTGGCCGAGAAGAAAAAGCATGCCCGAGAGATGGTGTCGGAGGAAAAATAATTGTTTTGGCCATGCAAGCAGAAATCATTTTGGAAAAAGGGGCATTGCTCGAGAGGTGTTTGGAATTAAGTCCGAGAGTTGAATCGAAGTCCTCGATTGATTTTATCATGTGAGGAAATTAGGAGACTTCACGATGTACAAACATAGCTGAGTGATGTTTTGTGCATTTGATAAATTTTGGCTATTTAAATTTCTAAGAAGAAGACATGTGGTTTTACATGAAAGAATTGGCCAAGTAAGTGGACATTTGTCATCTTGCATGTTTGGCTAATTCACTCAGGGTCGAGTGTTGAATGTAGGTAATTGACACAAAATGGCCAATAAATTGACATTATCCAATGAAGGCTGATTAAGCAAAATTGGCTAGGGTCATCAAATGAATAATTAAAAGCTCGAACGAAGAGTTAACAAGAAGAATTCGAGGTGCTTTGCAACAAAAGGAGGTGTCAAAATGGTTCTTATAGCTTGGGAAGATTGCAACCGTCAAGATAGCACCAAGAACATGTCTCACTCGGTCGGGCCGTGTCTAGAGGAAGAGAAGGAGCCCGAAGAGGTGCCGAGTTGAAAAGCCAGCTCAAGAGCAGCTTCGAAAAAGCCAGCTCGAGAGGTGGTTACAGAAGCCCGAGAGTTGTCTAAGTTGAATAGACACAAAAGAGCTCGAGAATTGAAAAAATTCGGGAAGTAATTAGAGTTGAAAAATGAACTACTTCTTGACTAAAGAGAACAAGGACATTGTAGGCTCGAGAGAATTCTTTTTTTCCTGACCACGGGCCACCTCTTAAAAACAAAAAATCCTCTCGAAGAGTGGTTCAAGCCGAGTACAACGAGACTGATGGAAGTATTTACCTTCAACTTCGAGGCTCTGTTCGGTGAAAAGCAATTCGGCAAGTACAGGTGTTAATTAAAGCATCAATCCAAGCATGGAGACGTCGAGAAAATACCCACATGCACCTCTGCAATTTTCACTCGTTGGGACAGTATCGGGGTGGTTTAAAGAAAAAGAGAGAGCCCGAGAAATGACTTAGCAACCCCGAGAGGTGGCGTTCGACTTCGTGAGGTCATGAAAAATAATCTCGAGGAAATAGTCGAGAGGTGGTGTTCGACTTCGTGAGGTTACGAAAATCCAACTCGAGGTGACTTAGTCGAAAGAAGCATAGGAGAAGTTTCAAGAAGAGCCGTGAAATAAAAGCCAGCCCGAATGGTGCAATAATGGCCAAGTTCCCATGCATGCATGTAGAGAAAAAAGAAATTTGGTAGGATTATTTGGCCAAGAACAAATTTGTTAACCATGTTCAATTATTTTAACACCCATACAAGACCCTCATTTTCCAATTTCTATTTTTTTTTTAAAAAATGAAATGAACACATTCTCCATATTCTTCATTTTTCTATTAAAAAGAACAAAGAAGAAAATTTAAAATGAAAAGCAAAAAAAAATCACCGTTAAATACACCCTACTGTGAAGATTTTTAGTGCCTTCTATGTATAATAATGCGACAGCTGCACAACTATTTCAGCAGAAGAGGAAGTTTCTAACCATTCTCCACACCAAGTCTTGAGGTCCCAAAGGTTGAGCAGGACTAGAATACAGAAAATGCCTCGAGTGCTGAAGAAAACGAGAAAACCAGTCAGTAGGCAGTAATTAGTCGCCACTAACCAGTCCCATCTTAAAAGATCTAACAGTTGAAAATTATATGTAACAAAAACTATGAATAATAAAGTAATATAGGTAACAAAGATGGCTCAAGCACCCCGAAACTATCAACCAGCTAATTGTCACAAAGGGGGAGGCCCATCCTCATGGTCTTAAGCTGTGAGTGCTTACAACTGAGCTAACCAACCTTGACATCTTGCAGCAAAATCATAAAATGAACATTGGAAAGAAGTGAGCTGTAAATATGCAGATTATTTGGTGACGTATAACCAGATTCTGTGAATCAGAATTTAATTCCTCAGATCAAAGATCACAACTAATTGTATAGTTGACTGATAGCATTACTTTCCTAACTTAGGTTTCTTTCCTAGTTATTCTTCCTAGATTACCTCTGAATACTATAACCTATAAATTTAGCAATGTATATGGTATAAATTAAAATGAGAATAATCTTTTCTATTCTCTCAAAATTTCAAAGAACGTGAATAGATATGTTTAATTTTCTCCATGTAGTCATAAAGGAATGACACAATGTAGGGAGTAGTCATTTTATTCCAGAGGCACATGGTTTAAAACTTAAAGAAATGATGTTATACTTCTAACAGGAATGTTGCAGCTAGGGCAATCATTTTGAGTCTGTCACTTTAGAATTAATTTTTTCACTCTAGAAAGGAAGAAACTGTTTTTTTTTTCAATCACCCAAACAAACACCATGCACCATTATACACATGAAAATTACAAGACACAACATTTCCCCTCAGGTCCTAGGAATCACTCTCTTATTTCAGTGAGATATTTGGTTTTACAGTTTTCTTTCAGCACAACCTAATTGTAGCACATACAGGAAAAAAAAATAAAGTCACCAACAAGTGCAAGAAAATATTGGATTTAATTATGGGGAAATTGCCAAGTTCCTGAGGTTTAGTCAATGTCATTTCATCACTTTCTTTACGAAACCTAGTGATGTTGTCCATCTCTTCTTTCTGCCAATTGTTTTTAACAAGGTTGCTTGAAGGCAATAATAACTTTAAAAGGATGAAATCCATTGCTGATAGAGTAATGGTAGTGATGATGTCTGGACAAATAATTATAAGAGAAAAGCGATAAAAGTAAATGTTTAGAAGTCTAACACTTCGTGGACCACATTTGACAAATCAGATATTATATAATGGTTTACTAAGAGTAATAGTGTGTGCATTCGAACCCAAATTTATCTCAAGGTTTAGATGGAGAGACATGAAATTAAAGAATCAACTGAACCACAGGAACTTCCATGCAATTGCACCTCTAATTACCACTATTTTGTATATCAATTGACCAAATAAAAAGAAAAGAAAATGAAATAAATAAACTTTAATGCAGTCACAAACCTTAGCAAGGTTTCTTTGCAATTCCCTTCTTTGAGCAGGGCTAATGCTCTTCAAAAAATTTAGAAGCCAACCTCGTCGTAAAGCATCAGTAGAAGGAACGAATAAAGCTATCTGCATTCAAGAAAAAGCGACATATAATTCAGCAACTATGCAGAAGCTATAAGCAACAAACTCTAATTTTCCACGTCTATTACAATTCAAATATCCTTGAAAGATTCTATTTCTACCAGCAATTCTTCCTTTTGCTTTTTAGACGTCATCGAATACAATAGTTTAATAGAGAACCATAAACCAAAAGCTAACAGTACATGCCTGAAAAACACATGCATACCTTCGAGTAATCAAGTATCCCTTCAAAAGGAAGCTCCAATTCATCACTAACGATCACAGGGATACATCCACTGACAATAGCATCGAATAATCTGGCAGATGATGGTGTATCACCAGCTGGACTTAAGCAAAATACAGACCTGATGCCCAGAGAAAAAATTCCGCAATTTAGTGAAAACCAACAAAAGAATGAAATCAAGAAAAAAAAACAAACCTCAGTATACTTACTTGCGCATTCCATTCTGAGCTGCTTCTTTCCCCCCATCTCCAGCTGTTCCTTCCTCTACAACCACTCCCTCAGCACTGCTAAGTTCTGCTACAAGTTTAGAACGTATTTTTCCACCCTGAAGATTGGAAACCAATTAATTAAACAACAAAATTGGAAAGTCAAGAAAAAGCACAAGCAAATACACGAGACATTAGAGTAAAATTTAAATATCGCACAGAAAGTTGACAAAAACATGTTGGCAACAATAGGAGAACCTATATCACAAAAAATCAAGGAGAAGACTAGAATCAAACCATTAAAATATTATCTTGTCAAGCAAAACGGTGAACTCAAAATATATGCAAATTCTGAAGCATGTAACCACAATGTTACATCTAACTTTAACTCTTCCTTGGATACAGTTTAGAGGAGCCAAAAAAAAAAAAGAAAAAGAAAAAGAAAAGGAAACCGCCTAACGTGATGGAAAGAGGTTCTAGTTTTCTGCTCCTTTATAATAAATGTTCTCTGTCAACTCCAGACAACATGCTTCTGATAGAAGATCAAAACAGAATAAGTGCAAAAAATAAATGATCAACCAAAAATCTTACTGCATTTCGTTTAAGCCGCCCACAGAAGAAAAGAAGGGTAGTTCTCTTCGGTTCACTTTCTAACAAGCATTTAGCATTACAAAAATCAACATTTGGCACATAAGGAAGAATTAGATCTTTCTCCAGATAAACTTGTCCTGGCTTGTACCTAAAGGAGAAAATTTTATCAGCAGATATAACGTCCAATGAAAAAGTTATATCAAACTTACTTTCCAACTTATATTTACCAGTTTCCCGTGCAATCCATATCTGGTAATAACCAAATTGCATTTTTCATGTATCTACGGACAGATTTAAAAGACCAAGGATGATGAACAGGCAGTATATGGTCCCTTCCTTTTGATCTTTTCCATGCAGGCTGATCTGTCACCCACTTCAAAGCTTCCTACAGCCAGGTATAGCAGCATATCAAGATTTTAAAATTCAGAATAAGTTAGTACTTTGTAAGACTTAAAAATCAGAATCATTTCGCAGAACCATTATGAAGGAATCCCAATGACGCAAGCGCAATAGCTCGCTTCAAAACCATCCATAAAAATCCCTTCAGATTTGGTGCAATTTGATGCCTCAACTAGAACTTAAGTGCTAGTCTTGTAAAATGTAACTTCATCACATATTAAAACATTTACAAACTATAACAATCAATAGCAACTCTGCATCTGCTGTCTGGAATTTATAACAAATGTACTCTAATGGTTAATGAACACAGCTCATTCACATTCAAATAAACCCACATAGCCTTGCTCGAGCACCAGTTCCCACCCAAGACTGTTTACTGGGGATGCATCCGCTGGTTTCATTTCTTTATTGTCACTAGATGATATCAGTATGTAATAAAGCATTATTCATTTCAAAAACAAAAAAAAAAGAATAAAATATAAAATCTATTTTGACTCATGGATGAGTTCCCATTCCAGTCAACGAACCAAAACAAAAGAACAAAAACATAAACCTTGGATATGCACTCACACCCTATAAAGCGCCTTGCACTGTTGCTTCTCCAGCAAGAAAAAGCTAATTGCTGTGAAGAAAGGAATGTAGAACAAATCCGGTTCATCCTGCCTTTGAACTCTCACCACATTTTTCAATAGCCTTTCCGATTCCGGAGGAATCAAATCCTCCCACAACCAATAATCTATAGAATGCTGCACGCAGAGTAAATTAACAAAATGAATCTCTTGCACCCAAAATCAACTAACTCTATAATTACTACACATCAACAGATATCCAGTCTATTGGCACTGAGGTTTGGTTCAGTGTTTCAGAGTTCAATGTTTACATATATCAAAATTGCAGCCAATTATACCAAAAAAAAAGATAAAACATAATACGCAGAATTTAAAAAAAAAGAAAAGAAAATGAGATCATTACTATAGTTAAAATAGGAATTTATAAGTGCTAAAGAAAAACCTGTTCGATCAAACGATGGACGGGGCTGCCATTGGACGTGAGATTATCGGTGGCTCTATAAGTATTACGAAACAGCCAAAGCAAATCATAAGTAAACCTGCTAGGCATTTCGTACACCTAAACCCTAATTGGCAGATCCAATGGATAGGACATCACATCCTCTCCTCTGTAAAACCTCTCGCTCTCTCTCCTAAACACTCTCTCGTCCAATTCCTTCGCATCGTCCTCGCTTGAAGACGACACCGTATCATCTCGTAGCAGAGTAGAACCCTTAGCCTTGTGAGGGAGAAAATGTTCGAGGGAAGCAACGAAGGAGGACTCTGGCGTTGTTAGAGTGAGTTTTGATTGGGTTGGAGTGTGGGAGGTGGATGAGGTGGAGAACGAGAAGAAGAGGAAGACAAGAGAGAAAGCGAAGAGAGAAAGTGTGAAGAGAAGGATTGGAGATCTGGTGGATGATGATGATGATGATGATGTGTGTAGCTTGTTCGCCATTTCAGTTCTCTCACTACTTCTCACTGGGGAAGTCGTTCATTATGCAGTGCGCTTTTTACACTTTTATATGAAAACAAAAAGAAAAAGAAAAAAAGGACCGGTTTATTACACTCCGGTTCACTTTCTTGAAATCGAAATCAACTTTCTTGTGAGATACACTCTCCAACCAAACCAGGCTATAGAAGTTTTAGCATAGAGAATTCCTAATCATAGTGCAAGTATTTTGGTTGCGGCTATTGGAGATCCAGTATTCCTCCAACATGGCTCCCTCCGGTAGGCTAGGAGGAAGGAGACAGCCGCACCTACCACTCCTTCCACGGCGGAGGCACGCTCATGGACCAACATTCTTTTCCTCTTTTAGGAAACGATATCGTTCCATCATCATGTTGCTTGCCTTGATCGCTAGTTTGCCTCCCGTTTTCTTCCACTTCAGGCTCCGCCGCTTCAATCAGGTCTCATTTCTCTCTTATAAGTGTTTTTCTCCTTTTCTGTTACTTTGTTACCTTCGCCATAGTTATTCTTATTCTTATTAACAGATGCGATTCAGAAAATGTGGTTGGGTAAGTAATCCTCCCCTTGTGTGTGCTCATGGTGGCGATTCAGCTCATGCTTTTCCCAACACTGCAAGTATCGAGAATTAGCTTCTCATTCATTCAATACTGATTAACCTCTTTATTTAGCAATCCGAAGCTCTTAATTTTGTCAAATTGAAGGCATTTGTTACACGAACTTAGTGATGCAGTGCTGTCTTTTTGCTGCTTGTTTTAGATGGCTGCATATGGTTCTGCTCTTCGTTCTCAAGTGGACTGCATGGAGATTGATGTGTCTCGCTCATCAGATGAAGTTTTATTTGCTCTCCATGATAGGTATCATCATATGCTATTTTCATTTTGAAGAGTCTGATTCAGAATTTTGTTTCATTATTTTTCGTGTGAAGTGGATATATTGTCTTGTGTTGGTCTTGTGCTAGTTTCTATATATCATTGATTGAAATATCTATCATTGGACACTTTCATTGTGGAAGTATTGACTGCTCTCTATAATGCCGATGCAAATCTGCATTAGTTGATACAAGCAAAAGGAAACTAATTATAGGAGTTTTTTTATGAAGTAGATCAATTGAATATTGGGCATACATCTGACCAATGAGATGATCAAAATGCAGATTTTTACATCAATAATATTCTTTTAATCCTTTCAGTTTGCATTTTTACAGAAGGATCATGTCACAGAGTGAATTTTGTATGTTGCTTTACAAGTTGCATATATTGTGCTATCACTTTAATGAGAGAGTCGCTTGCTTAATTGTCTGTTAATTACTCATATAATCCTTCTGACATGTTCTTAACATAATATTTTTCTGCCATGCATATATCATAGTGCTTAGGCCAATTCATGTTATTGCAATGTGTGGCTTTCCTAAACCCAAGTCTGTGCTTTATTTTTTTAGATCAAAAACCAAAATATATTTGTTTTTTCTTTTCATAATTGTTCTGCCCCTTGCAACCTCAAGTCATTCTTTTTCACCTCTTTGCTCATGTCTGGTAACTTTTCATTGTTCTTGTGGAAAAAGAGACTCATACTTTGCTGGTGGGTGGTAGTAATTTTTTATTGATACATTCCTATGATGTTACATTTGGTGCCATACTATCTTTTGGAGATTTGATAATTAAATGACACAGGCAGGGATTTGCAACGGATATCTAAAAATAAGACTTCCAAAGTTGGATACTTGAGCATGAAAGAGGTGGGCATAGCTAACTTTGTTACTTTGAGATATACATTATTTCACTTGAACATCATCAATAGATTTCTTTTCAATTTTGCAATTTGATTACTATATGTTTAATCTGCAGATTGGTGAAAATCTATCTCTTTTATGTCTTACATATGTAAAACTTATTATGAAATTTGCATTTTCTCTTCCGTTTATTTGATCTTTTCCAGTATAAATCTATATCTTTTGTGATCTGCAACTCATTCATCATCTATATATTATGATTTAGATCTACTCGTGGTTTTGTTGACATGAAATCTATTCAGTGTGTTGTTTTAATTGTGATGTTTGCACAAATGCAATTATTAAACTAAAATAAAAAGCCTTTTCCTTTTTTTTTTTTCTGGTTTATGTGGTTTGAGAAATTAATTGTCTTATTCCAACATCACCTGTGGATTTTGTGTGATGTATTCTTGACAATATCTGTTTGTAGCATTTATTTAGAGCCTGTGATGAATTTTTTTAGATTAAGGAACTACATATGCATAATGAATCACAGCAGCTTCATGATCAAACAATTCCTACAATTGAAGAAGCTTTAAAGGTGATTTCAGCAAAATCTCTACATTTACTAATCTACTTCTGCCTTCTGATAGAAACACTTAGTGATCTGACTTTTTTTTTCTAATTTGTTTTATCATGCTTTAGATGTAAAATTTTCCGATTATGCTTTATAATTTTTTAGTTGGTATTGAGTTCAGTTCGACAGGTGATTCTTGATGCAAAGGTTGGACCACCATTGAATGAAAAGGGCCTTGCGGAGGATATTCTTCTGTTATGAGTCCATTTATAATCCATCTCTATCATTTCTATGTTTTTGTTTTCTTTCAAACCTTTTTTCAAATCATTGCACTCTTATTGGTTTTGCTATCATGAAGCTTTAGATAGGGTAGAGATTATACCTTAATAGTAAATATTTCATATTACTTCATATGTCTTTTTCTCAGATTTGTTAAGGGAATGTAGTGGGATACCATATGAGCGTTCTTTGGGGCGTTATAGAATAAAAACCAGTAAAAAGTGACATGTCAAGGCATGCTAAAAATTCCCTCAAAGTATGTAATGAGTAAACGATTGAGAGAGTATTATTTTTGGAAGAATTTGGAGATTCTTCTTTGAGCCTGATGGCATAAAGTTTACAATTACATCACAAGGACAATCAGAGCGATTTACAGGTCTGTTTATGGTTTTGACATTCTTGAAGTTGTAATCAAGGTCTTAAGATGAATGGCAATAATTAGCAGACAAAAATCCTGTTAGAAATTCCAAATCTAGTTTGTGTTAAAATTGGCCGCAGACAATTGTTTTATGCGCCAAACAGGTGCGAATTCAGAATATAATCTTCAGATCATTTTCATTAGAGTTGTTGTTCCATTTGTTTTACTTTATAGTAGTTGTTTCACTCTAAGAGGGGCAAGTATGTAGAATTCATAAATCATGGAGGGCAGCTTGAGGGGAAAAGCCAATATAAAGCTGGACCCATATTTCCTCTACCTGCAGCTCTCTTCTGCGTGGTTAATATGCATTGTAGTATGCCGCAAAATATTGTCATATAAAATTCTCATTAAGCTTGTTTCGACTTGACCTTTCCTTCTATCTATTAAAGTGCTCTCAGCTCAATTTAGTAGATCAGGGTCTTTAAAATTAGAAAATGTAGGCTCAATTCAACCAATTTATCTTCTCTATTCCAGACTTCAAATTTCTTATAGTACAATTGCAAATAATTTCATTCAGACTTAATATGCTGTTAGATAATTTTCTTTTATTTTTTTAAGAGGATTCGTGAGTCTTTAATTTTAATGGAACATGAACATGGATGTGATCCTTGCTGTAGGGATGGTGACAATGATGTTTCCATGTCCTGTTTCATGTAATATGGCCATGTAGTGGTTCATGTAATTTCTCCATTGCTTGCTGTTGCTGAAGAGACTGAAGTGTTTCACAAAGGCTAGATTTCCGTTTCTATTATTGGTTTGTTTGGTAGTCAATGTCAAGTATTCTAAATTGCTCGGCATTTTACAATAAGGATCTGGATAGTTATACTGAAAAGGGTCACTCACTTGCTTACCAACCTAGTTAGGCTAGTCTCGCAGGCAAGTAATACTACTTGCTCCCAACACTACTAGGCAGACCTCTTAACAAACAGCGGCAAAAACTTTATTAATACACCAATATAAATTACAAAGGACATACTCTAGTGACATTATCACCGGCCTTATTCTTGGTAACTAACTCTCTAACCCTACGAGGAGGATCTTCCAAATAGTGGATACCATAAAGAACAAACATACCAAAGTTGGGCAACCAATCCGCTACTCTATTGCATTCATGGAATACATGTTTATAGGAAACATCCCACTCTCTATCTAGAAGGGTTCTGATAGCAGTAATAAGTGGCAAGTTTTGTTGCGCACTTCCTCCTCTACTCGTCATCATGTTGATTGCAATCTAGATAGTTGATTATGTGTTCCCCAGTAGTCTAGTTTCTACCTAGCTGTAACTTATTCTTTAGTCAGTGAAGTTTATGCGTTTCTTAGTAGCCTAGCTTCTAGGTAGTCGTGATTTATTCTTTAGTCAGTGAAGTTAGTGTTATTCTTCTGCTATCTTACAATGAGTGTTTCCCTAGTGACGGTGCCTAATGCCTTTGCCATTTTTGCTTTTTGATTCTTATTCTTAGGCTGATCGTCTTGGCAACTTCAATAATATGCATAACATGTCAATAATTTAACTATTGATGGATATTGGTGAAGACAGATCAGATTTTAATGCTTGCAAAATTTTCTCTCTCATGGAAAGAACCTAAAAAATTTCAAGTATTCTTGCATGAAAAGTACAGCTATGATATGTAAGGGCTTACTTATTACAAATGACTATTGAAGTTTCTAATGGCTCTATGATGTTCACAAATAAATTGTCTTAATCTTTTTGTGCCAATTTGATCCTTATGCTTCAACTGCTGAAGTTTTCAGGTTGGAAGAACGCAGTGCAAAAACTGCCTTGTTTGGGCAAAAAGTGACAGTTTAGCAAGGGATGTAATCAAACTAACATCAGATATTCCGGTAAATAAATTTTACTTATTTTTTCTTTCATTTAAAAATTTTCTATTGCGCAAAAGTTTGATTGGTTGGCGTATTAACGTTTTATTATTGAAACAAATGCCACACCTTGTAAAGAAGAGAGCAGTCTGATTTACTAATTTAATGATAACAAATATGTTGGCACTTGGATGGTTTCAAAAAAATGCGATAACTCTTGGGCAATATGTTGTTATTTTGGACTGCTATTTCGTAATTTAGCATATTCTGTTTCTGCAGCAGTTATACAGTTGTCGGGGTCCTTCAAAAATCATAGACTGTTATTTTCTCCGACCTTGATAAGTATAAAACCTCGTGATAAAAAAATTCATTGGCATACAGTGTGGCATTTGCTTATAGCTGAATTTAAGCAGGAAGAAATTCAGCTTGTAGCTGAAAGATCTGAAATCGGAACATGAAGTTAAAAATTTAGCAGTCCACACTGTAGCATTTCCTTAAAGCTGAGTTTAAGCAGGAAGAACTTTCGCTTGTAGCTGAAGGTTCTGAAATTAAAACATAAAGTTGGAGCTCGCATTGCAATGCTTCACTACAGAAATCTTTTTTCTTGTTAAATTGTGTTGATTTGAAGTCTTTATATGCATATAACGAGACAAAATGTGCGGAGGTTGGTGGAATTGCGCCTGCTTTTCAGAGCAGCTTACTAGCATGTAGAATTCTTTGTGCAGGTGGGCTACATTGTGATGGTGGATCCTAAGACAGGCTCGAGAACAAGGTTATTATTGAGGATGAAGGGAGCTGGCATAGTTGGTGTTTACCATCCGTTAATCAATGAAAAGCTTGTCAGAATACTGCTTGGGTCAACAAATCATTGCAGCATTCAGGATCAACAAATCCAGACTGAATGTTAGCAGCCCGTACATTATTGATATCTATACCATGAACTTGCGGGCGGTTTGGAGGGGAGGCAACAAGTTTGCACTTGCTCATTACAGCATTCAGGATCAACAAATCCAGACTGAGTGCTAGCAGGTCTTACATTGTCAATATCAATACCATGAACTTGCTCTTTGGAGGGGACACAGCAAGTTTTCACTAGGCCATTGCAGCACTCGGGATCAACAAATCCGGAGTGAGTGTTAGCACCTTTTACATTGATGATATCAATACCATAAACATTCTCCACGTTCCTAGCATTCACATCGCTTCTAAACACTACGCTAATCGTAATCAATAAGAAAACAAAAGTTGAGAATGTTCCCTTATAAACAAAGAAGGATGCCATGCTGATATATCATAGAACTATTCAACTCGAGCATGATATATAACATTTGTAAGGTGGCATCTTATTTAATTTGTAAAACATGTACTTTAATTTTCCGTTATAAAATATGCATTTAGTGAATTAAAAGCTCCAACTAATTTATTTCCCATAATGACAACCCAAATCTTCACTTTTCATTTGTAAATCAATAAACCACTCACACTAGCTTAACCAAAAACTAAATCTTAAGTTCTTCAAACACCATCTAAAATTAGAACAATACTCGTGTTATGCACGGTGTTTATCAAATTTTTAATTAAATATTATTAATAAAATAAAAGTTTAAAATAAAAATTAATATTCTTTGATTTTGTTTCGTACATTATAGAAATTTATAATAAAATTTTTATTGTCTTATCTTATATTAAATAACATTGGTAATATAGATATATTACTATGCAATATTTTCATTAAAATATTTTTAAATTAATAGTAAAATAATAAAATTTTATATATTTTATTTATTGTTGAGTATATAGTAAAAGTTTTACCTATCAAACTAACCAATGTTTAAATGTTTATTTAATATTTTTTTAAAATTTTTA
>CAODLS010576367.1:0-11014 GCA_948243855.1 Flueggea neowawraea | reverse complement strand
ATGTAGCTCATGATTGTCACCTTAGTGCTGTTTTGCATATAATGCAGTACGTATGTCTATTTGATTTTAAGTTTTCAACTATTTTTATTTGTAACTAAATGTTGTAGTATTGTCATAGCAAATTATCCTCCACATTTTTTTGTTCAATTTTACTAAATATATCTCCATCTGTCATTGTTTTTTATGATATAAATTTTTAATCTATAGACAAGTTAAAAGACTGAACATATATATTTTCTTGCATTAGGCAATTGAGAATGGCTGGTTACCTGGAGATATTTTTGACCAAATACCATGCAAATATGTCAATGGAACTGTTCTTTGCGAGGTGAGTAGAACACTATGGATTTGATATGACCTTTGGAATTCCTTTAATATTCATCTTTCATTGTTGCTTAAATTGAGTTCATTTCCTGATGAAATATTTTGGATTTTTGTTTCATGTCATGTTCGTTATTTTTAACTATTTTATGATTAATAATTAGGATTCCAATATTTATCATGTGCAACTTCATTCTTCAAACTGCTTTAATTTGTGTTTTCATCTAACAATGAAATCATGAGACTCTCCGAGCCTTCTTTTAAGCTCATGGTCTTTGACTATAGTACTTATCTTATACTTAAGCTTCGCAAAGCTTTATTGGTTATTGATTTATATAATGGGTGCCACTTGGACCTCCTCACCGTTATCTCAACATCTATTTGGAGATAACAAGCTTCATATGAAGAAAAATTTTGCCTCCTGTATGATTAATGAGCCAACCAATCCAGATATTTTCTCTTTGCAGATCCGAGATTATCGTAATTGCTTGCCCCAGATATCTGGTACAGGTTCAACCGCAATATCTCCAGTTGTTCATAAAGTGGTTCTACACATGTGCTTGGAAAATATTGTAAAAGATATCTCATCTATGTTTGATGATTCTTGGAGTTATGAAGTTTTGTTGGTAAGTGAACATCAATAAGAAGCATTTGCTAGGTTTGTTTCTTTGACTACAAGCATATACTT
This sequence comes from Flueggea neowawraea, assembly GCA_948243855.1. Lineage (NCBI taxonomy): Eukaryota > Viridiplantae > Streptophyta > Magnoliopsida > Malpighiales > Phyllanthaceae > Flueggea > Flueggea neowawraea. The sequence goes on along the minus strand of CAODLS010576367.1, from coordinate 10,005 downwards.
CTTGATTACATCTTTCTATTCTCTTATTCTTGTTTTAGGAAGTTGAGTCGCGTGTTCTTAAGACTTTGCAACCTGTTCTTCATTTGGATCCAAAGCCATCTGTACTGGAACCTGATGGAGAATACCAATCTGAGAAGGTACTCAGATATTATAAATTTGAAAAAAAGTGTCTTTGACCATAATACTCTCCAGAATAATCATGAGCCTATTGTCATATTACACGCTGGATTATTTATATTGGCTGAAAAATCACTTGGAAATCTTTTCAATTCACAGTATTTTCCATCTACTCTTTCCAATGCTTGTCTGATAAGTTACATATATTTGCTTTGATAAAAGGTTCCTAAATGGTAATGATATGCATCTAGGAGATGTTTACATTATTTTCATGTGAAATTTAGTAAACTTGTTGCAGCTTAATTTGGGAATCAGTTGGGGTTGGAAAAAGCAGAAGCAATTTGATGTGCCGGAACAGGAATTAGTCAGTGCTTACAATTCAACTGGTAATGGGGACAACCATGTTGGCGATTCCCAGTCTAGTTTGGCATATAGAGTTGGAGAATTCACTAGTTCAAACCAGTCAGTTGTTTCCAGTTTACAAGTGAATCAGGCTGTTCCAGAGATTCCAGAGAAAATGTTGCAGCATAATTCTCAATTAATGGACATGTGCAACAGATCTGTCATGGGAGACTCATCTTCACCCAATACCAACAATCATTGTGATGAAAAAGAATCTGCTTCATTGGTTTGTTTTGAAAGGAATGGATTTGAAAAGCAGGAAATTCAAGGACGTATTCTCAAGAAGCCCAAGCAAGAACCTGAAGACTTCTTACATCAGCATGTGATTCCCACGGTTCAAGCTGCAGTTACTCCAACAGTGGAAATACCATGTAAAAGGAATCTTCTACATCAACAAACAGAGGCTGAGAAAGTGAAACATGGAAGCTTTGTTGACTTTAGAGGAACCTTGCCATTAACTAACAAATTTCAAAAAGAAAGTCTTCAAGGAAAAACCAAGCTGCCTCCTGGAATGTCTACTCCTGTAGTGAAACAAGATCCTATTGAAACCACTAGCTTGACGTACTCGGATACTAAGAAGCTCAAATGTAATCCATTTGTGATGGAAATGAGGAGTAAGGAACCTAATATTCCAAAACAACAACAATTGCTGCAGCCATTACTGTCAAGAGATAAAAACATTTTGACTAATACTGAGTCAAATCTATCGCTACCTCATCTTGAAGGAAGTAAAAGCAAAAGAAAGGAGATTGATTCTAAGAAGAGGCTGTATCTTCAAACAACAGCTGGTGATGGAGCTGCATACTTGGACTCTATCCAGAGTGAGTCATTGCAAAGAGAAGCATTTATGCCTGCAAAACAGAAAAGGAATGTTCGAGCTAAAGCCTCTGGTGTGAACATTGTCGATTCATTTGCTGGGACAAGGAATGCATGTGTAACTAATACAAATAGGTTTTCTTTGGTTAATCACAGAGGTTACCTGGCTTATAATGCTGAACAGAATCCCTACCCAGAGAGATTTTTGAAAATAAAGCAAGTGACAAAAAGGTGTCCTCCAAATTGTGATACATTTTATGTCCAATTTTCGCCTAATTAATATCGTGTGCAAGGATGAAATTTTTCTTCGTCTCTGTGATGCGTTCAGGTGCAAACTAAGTAGTAGGAAGTGCAAATTGGATAGAATGCTGCGAAGTAAACCATCTTTTCCTACAAGTCCTCTATTGGTTTTCCATCTTGCAAATTCTGAGGACACAGCGTTGAAAGATGTGGCTGGTGAGGTTGCTCTTTCACAGTGCTTTGTGGACAGGAGGTTTCATGCTTGTAAGACCAGGACATTGACATTTTTAAGTAAATCTTATGAACATAATGGTAATAATATAATTACCTTTGTTTTGTTTTTATTTTCCTAATGATAGTGGAATTTCATTTCTGTTGGTGTTTAACTTTTTAGCTATCACAGGAAATGCAATTTCTTGTGATGAGTGCCAGATAAAATTGGTTTTATCAGAGGTGCATAATGAGGGCAGGGTGGAAGCTAGTATTATTCATGGACCAGAGAAAAATGAATCTATTTGTTTCCCTCTCTCTAGCACTGTAAGTCTCTTTACATTAACTAACTGAAGGATAATACAAAATCAGAAATGCTAAAAAGATTTAATTATACGAAAGAATGCAAAACCAGAATTGCTTACTACTCAGCAAGTAAGAGTTACTATTATGTTTGATTAAAAAAAAAAACAACAAACAACCAGACAAGACTAGACAAAACCGTAGTACAGACTATTTATTTGTCAATAACCAAAGCATCAAAGATGAATTGCTCACAGGAGAACCACTTTGCACGTGGCTAGCTATCCTTTTGTGACATACAATTGTACCTTTTTAGTCAATTTCCTAGAGAGCCTTTTTTCTTGAAGATAAACACCAAACTAAATATACATTTTTTCCCCCTTAAACTTGCGTAATCTGTAATGCATTTATTATTTGAAGTATTGACTTTTATGCATTTATACTTAACCTCTTCTTTTCCCTGCAGATCAATTTATTTTGATTCTTTTTGCATCAATCAGTGAAAAGTTATTTTCAACTATGATGACTTCTAAGATAATACGTAAAATGAAATTGTGATTATTCAGTGGTTACACAGTTCATGTGTTATCTATCATATGCATGTTTTCTTGGGTGTTTAGGATTAAATTGGTAGATCATTGTTCATTGCTTATAGAGACCTGGAGGAATTTTTATAATATCTGACCATGGTAATTATGTAATTGACAGCATTATGCGGATCTGTTTGCCTCCCAGTTCCGATCACTGGTAAGTTTTATTCATTTGACACTTTCTACAGAAGTCTATGTTTTCCTTCACTACCCTTGAAGACTTTTATTCTTATACAGATGGTGCATGAAGGGTACAACATGGTTGATGATCACGTAGAAGCTACTGTTGTCAATGTTGATTGCGGATCAAGTAGCCAAAACACTGCTCTTGCTGTTGGTGGAACTTCAATTGATGGAACATTTGAACCATCATCTGCACCAGTAATTTCAGGACAATCATCTTCTATATTCTCACTCGTGCGAGACAAAATGGCCACTAACACCAGAGAATTATCATCACAGAATATTCTATTTGGAGGTCCTTCCCTACCTACTGTAAATTTACTCTCACCATTACCATTCATGCCTAGTAATTTATCCCAATTAAAGCTTGAAATTGTTGGTCAAGGCAGTGATCAGCTGCAGTGGCCACAGATTTTGAATGAACGAGCTCATTTACAATTTCAGATGATTCAGAATCAGAGACTGCAAGAGCAAGTTTTGCAGAATATGACAGTGGGAGAAGGATTAGGTGCAGGCAACGGACTTGGAATAAATCAACAACTTGGTGGTGGATTGCAGGGGTTAGTATATTATGTTCTTGGCTCCGAACATAATTTTACATCCTTAAAAGGATTAATGAATGAACCTGGCAGAGGACGAATGCCCTGGATTGGCAACTTGAATCAGTTTAATGCTCTTGGTAGCAGTATATCTAGTTTAGATCAGAGGACGTGGTCACTGGGCATGGTATCTGATAATTTGACACACCTTTGGGAAAATGTCAGGACTGCAGCAGAAATTGGATCAACAGCAGTGAGTGGAACTCCAGCCCACAGAAATACTGGTCAAGTGCAGATGCATCGACCAACCATCCCAGACATGGCATATCTTTTGAGCAACCAAGAGGTAGCGCAGCCGATCATACAACGGGAGCTGCAAATGCTGTCTCCACAGCCGCAGATGCAGCAACAGATGAGATCCCATTTGGTGCCTAGACAATCAGCTACCTTAAGTGGACATGTGGGTTCTACTCTGTGTCAAGTTAGCCCTTGTCAACCGCGCCATATGAGCCGTTGCAATTAATTGCAAGTAGCTTCACCGGAGATGAAAAATGCAAAGGTGACAAATCATGCTTTCTTTTTGTAGAAATGATTTTGGTTTCAAGACTGCCAGGAAAAAAGGCAATGATAGATGTTAACAGCAAAAATGAGAGGTATACTAGATATATAGTTTTCATTTTAGTTTTCGCCTTTTTGTAGTGAAAATAGATGCTATGTTAGAGGAGCCATACATAGTTACAAATTCTGTGGCCTATTAGACTTGAAAAAGAAATTGCTAGTTATGGCTTGTTTTAGCTTTTATATAATTAGAAGTTTATTCATCAAACTTTCTCATATTGTCAAGCGTCAAAGTATTCGTACCGAAGAATTTCAGACGATTTGAAGGTAACGTCAATAGGGAGTGAGGGTGCAACACGAACACCATGGTCCATTTGGAGGGAGAATTTGATTTTGCATGATTGCTAGCCAAAGAAAGGGATTTTGCTTGATAGCTCAGGCCTTGGTTTAATAGATAATCTTTAATAAATCATTTATTTTTTTTAAACTATATAATCAAGTCAAATTCTAAGAAGTTATATCTGGAGATAGTTTTGGAATTACACTGTAGTTTTTAGATGAGGCACGGAATTTTGAGAACAATATTGAATCAAGAGCAAAATTTATTGTGGTCCTTGAGATTTGATCATATCTCTTATGCGGTTTCTCTATTTTCAAAACCTTTTGGTTCGGTCCCTCAATCCGTCATCGTTAGTCAAATGTAACGTGTCAGGTCAGATCTTTTTGACGTGGCACGAAGGACCTATTAATTTTAAAAATTTAATAACAAAAATATCCTTTCTCTCATCTATTTCACTCCACCACATTCCCGCCAAAACAACATATACCAACATCAAGAACAAAATAAAAAATCAATTTAAACAAAATTCCTGGCTAGTTGAATCAACAACAGCCAATCCATCACCACCACTACTTCCAAACTTGAAAACCAGTCATTAACAACACTTGTTCACCAACAGCAAAACTTGTTCACCAACAGCAAAACTTTCGACTAATTGAATCAAAACCCACATCTTAAAATAACCTCAAGAAAATCAACAAATTGAAAGCCAAAAAATTGAACCACTACACCCAAAAACCGTCCGTTTCTCTCGATCTCTCTCTCTTTGAATCAAAACACAGCGAATCAAAACACTTAGAGAAATTCAAAGCAACAAAAATCCAGAAACTCAACACCCAGAAATTGAAACCCCAAGAAGCTCTTAAAGCCCAAAAATCAAAAAACTAAAAAACCCAAAAACAAAAATCCAAAAAACTCAAAGCATCCCAAACTTTGTCATCACAACTCAAAACGAAATTTCAAACAACAATTCAACACCTGTGAAATGGCAAACCCATATCTCATTGTTAAAAAAAACAAGAATTTCATAACAACTGTGCAAGTGAACCAAATCTGCCTCGTTCTTCACCTGCCCAGAGCCTAGAACCAAACCTGTACTCTCGTTCTTCTTTGTCGCCGCCAAATTTGCCACGTTCGTCACTTGCTTAGGTCTGCCTCGTTCTTCATTTGCCCAGATCTTCGCGGTCCTCACCTTCCTCTCAATCTTCGTTCGTCTCGCCTTCAACGGTCCCAGTCCTCACCTCCCTCTCAATCTTCGTTCGTCTCCACTTCTTCGCCGCTATCACTCTCCACCGTCGACTCTGACTCCAGGGGAAAGGGGTGAGAGAAGATAGAGATCGATAAAGAGAGAGAGAGAGAAAGCAATGATGGAGAAATAGGGGAGAGAAGAGGAGAGAGGTGCGAGAGAGAGAGATGAGAGAGAAAAATCTGGTGAGAGAAAGTTTGGGTGGTTTTTTAGAGTAAATTGATTTTAAAATTAAGCTTAATTTTGTCTTTTTGTGTTTTATGTTAAAAAAAAATAAACGGAATTAATAGTGAGAGATCGGACCGAAGAGTTTTGAAAATGGAGGGACAACACGAGAGATATGGTCAAATATCAGATATTGCTGTAGATTTTGCTCTTGAATCAACTATATTGTCAATGTATTAACACAACACGATACACACGAGTAGACATAATAAGAAACAACCATAGACACAGACATGTAAATTTTGAACCGGCAAATCGAACCGGAACTGGATCCGTCAAAACCGGTCAAAATCGGAATCGAACCAGAATTGAAATCGGCCGATCAAAACAGGACGGTTACGGTTTAGCTTCCAGTTCTAACCCTTTAAAAACCGTCGAACCAGCAGTTTGACCCGACGGTTCGCCATTTTCCTTTTTTTTCAACCTTATAAACACCCCTACCCTATTCCTACCAATTTCACACTATTTCTTCTCTCTCAAAAAATTATTTTATTCTAAATTGCTCTTATTAATTATTTATATATTTTATTATTGCAATTAAGTTTTCTATATTTCTCAAAGTTATTTTTTGCAATTACATTTTTTAAATTTCTTCTATTTTTTTACTATAATTTAATTTAGTTATTTTGTTATTTCCTTACATTTAATAAAATTTAATGATTTTTTTAATTTTGTTTAAAATTATGTGATGTAATTACTAGTATAATAATTAATTTTTTTGGAAATTATTATTTTTTTTGGAATACAATGTATTATTGGTACTATAATTAATTATTGAATATAACAAAATTTACAACGAAAAAAATTGTCGGGATAAAATAGCAGATTAAAAACAAAATTTTTAGAAAAAAGAGGGAACCGAACATAAGCGGAATTGAAACCGGCTGTTTAACCGATCAAAATTGGTTAAAACCAGAATCTAAACATATTAAAATCAGAACCAAAACCGAATCGAACCAGAATCGGACCAAACCGTGGGAACCACGGTTTGGTTTCGATTCCTCCATTTAAGAAACCAGAACCACCGGTTCTCAAACCGGCAACAAGCCGACATACATCTAGTACTTTAATTTAAAAAAACAAAATCAGTTAGTATTTTTTTACGATAAAAAGGGGAGTCGGGGATGACCAGCAGTAGCATACCCTTACTGGGCGTTACCATGTAGACATTACCTCCCCGCTACGGAATGTTCCAGAGCTATAGCTACACCGACAGCAGACTTAGGTCCGTGCACTAGTGCGGTCACCGTAACACTACAATGAGACAAGCTTCCAGGGGGACACCTTACTCTATTGCATGACACAAATCTTCGACTACTAGACCTACCTGGATTAGCGTCATTCTCACCTCGAACCCACACCGCGCGAATAAGGAGCACACCCCTTGATCAGGCTACCCCACGGGGTCAAAATCAATTAGTATAACTCGTTTATACTCACTACACTTAATAAAGATCGGTAACTGTAATACAAACGAGCTTGTCATGGATGGGCCCCACCGGAACCGGTGGCTGCAACGCACGAACTAACTAACCTCCAAACGTCCACCCTCTCCAGTACCCTCCTTTCTTTGCTCCGAGCCTCCGACTCGCTCTAGAAACCCTAATTCCATCCTTTCATTAAAATAACTAGGAAAAAAATGACTTCCTAGTTCACTGGTATTTACAAAACGACATGTCACCGGACGCGTCAAAAATGAAGCCTGCCGCGAACGGGAACGGCGTCGTGTCGCGGCGGCAGAGGCTGAGACTCAACCCTTACACCGATTACGACCCGGAGAGCTACGAGGACCTGCAATTGGACTTCAGTCCTCTCCTCTTCAGCTCGCTGGAGAGGTATTTGCCTGCTTCAATGCTCAATCTCTCTCGCGACTCCAAAATCCACTTCATGCGTGATATTCTCACTCGCTACTCTCCAGAGTCCGAACGTATTCGCGTAATTATAACTCTTTGCTTACTTCTTATTTGCATTATTAGCTATTCATATTCTATTAATTATCTTATGGCTTGATTTAGAAGGTTCTTTTTAATAATTGTTGTTTACTATTGAATTGCAGATTCAGAAGCATAGAGAGTACAGGCAGAGGATTATATCGTTGTATCAGGTAATGATTAAAACTTGCTTTGTTTGTATTGGAGATGATTTCTGATGCATGCTAATCTGTGAAGAGAGTAAAAGTATAGAATAGAAGCAGCAAATAGAGAGAAGAAACCCAGAGTCAAGAGAGAAGAGGGGAAGAGAGTCAGAGAATAACAGATTTTAGAGAGGGAAACTTCGAAGAAGCAGAGAGACAGAGAGAGAGAGAGAGATGGGAGAGAAGCAGAAACTACTTTTGTATTTCTTTCTTATGATCTAACTGATAGGTCTCCCGTACATATTTGTAGAACCAAGTCTACACTACTAGAAAAAACACTATCAGCAATGAATTGAATTACAAAAAATGAAAATGCGTAACAGAATGAATAACACAGTTGTTGCAGCTCCTAGATTCCTGCTGGTGGCGCCAAAACTCTTTAAGAATATCTTTCTCCAAAACGCGCCTTATACTAACTCTAAAACACACCGCAGCAATTTCAGTACTATTCATAGGTTATATGTTATTAATTTATTGAATTTTGTTATTATTTTTATATTTTTGTTTCAGCTTTGGCTATGTTTTTGTGATTTCACTTGTCTAGAACTACTGAGCCAAAGCTCGTTAATGTTATTGTTGTTGTTATTTCTATTAATTTAATTTTTGCTTGCTTCGAATGCTTTTTTTAAACCCTTTTTGTTCATTTGTTGTTGCTTCTTTTAACAGCCATGGCACAGGGAAATCTACAAAATGCACGCAATGAACTTTTTTGTTCCATCATTTTTGCAAGCAGTCAATGATAACACAGAAGAGAGTTTCAGGAGTATTTTGGTGGAGCCTGTGCCAGGAGTTTACACATTTGACATGCTTCACCCGAGTTTTTGTGAAATGTTGATGTCTGAGGTATTGCTATTGGGTTCATCCTTTTTTTCATTGATGAGTAGTGGTATTCGGAATGTGGTTTAGTTTGTATGTTTTCTTATCAGATTCTGATTGGTTAGGTAGAGAGCTTTGAGAGATGGGTTCACGACGTAAAGTTCAGGATAATGCGTCCCAATACAATGAACAAATATGGTGTTGTTCTTGATGACTTTGGCTTAGAAAATATGCTTGGAAAAATGATGGATGATTATATACATCCCATGTCCAAAAGTAATATGCTTTTTCCTTATGACAGATAGGATTAAAAATTCATTCTGTAAAGAGCTTAGAAGTGTTGAAAAATATTCTTTTTTTGTGTGTGTTTTATTTGTTTTTTGTTGCAGTTTTTTTCCCTGAAGTTGGTGGATTAACTCTGGATTCTCATCATGGTTTTATTGTTGAATATGGAGCAGATAGAGATACTGAGCTTGGTAGGTGCTTGCATTTCATTCCTTTTGCAATTGCTCTTTCATGTTTTCTCAGATAGGTTAATGTTTTATTATCCATCTTCAAATTGCCTCTCTAATGTTAATTAAGGTTCTATTTTTTGTTTCTTTTCAATGAGATCATTACATCAAGTAATGCTTCCTTCATTTCTTTTACTCGTTCTTTTCTACAATTATTCTGCATTAGCATTGAAACTTGGTTGTTTGGTTCGACAATGATTCATAGATTTGTAATGTACAGTTTCCATTTTCTGGATTAGGTCAGCCGGTGGATTTTCTTGGAAATTTCTTCTGAGTGCCAAGTGCAATCTATGTTTTTCCTTTTTCTTTCTCTATTCTTTCTACTTGAGGCATTTTTGCTGTACCTGCACAGGCTATTGCATTAGTTACTGAAGTTCCAATGTATATTCTTTGTAGGTTTCCATGTCGATGACTCAGAAGTCACCTTGAACGTTTGCTTGGGCAAGCAATTTTATGGTGGAGAATTGTTCTTTCGTGGGGTTCGATGTGATAAGCATGTGAACACTGAGACCCATTCTGAGGTATGTTAGCGATCAAGATTAATTTCCACAATACTTTTTTTCAACTTGGCTCTGTTTATGCTGAATCAGGTAATCATATATTTAATGAATCTCAAATTATTCCAGTAATTATTCTAGACTTAATGTAGAAGTATTGCTCCAGTTGTCCGCATTTATCCTCTTTCCTTCTTGTTGAACTTGGAATGAGCATGGACATAAAATTATGATTGAGCATTGCGAGTAGTTTAGCTCTATTTTAATTCCGAATAAGGGA
>CAODLS010576366.1:0-12311 GCA_948243855.1 Flueggea neowawraea | reverse complement strand
GATGCATGCTCGTATGTATGAAATTTTGGTTACGGTCGTGACAAAACTAATTTTCAAAAATGTTCGCACCCAAAGCAAACAGCAGGCAAGTAGGCACATACTAAAATTACATTTCATATACGTTTATCAAAAACAAATGTGGATATGGGACCTTAAACTAACAGATAAATATAATAAGGGTGGACTCTGCGACCATAGTGAAACTGAGTACATGTGTCTAGCCAGACACACGGCTACCACAAACCCTAGTAACTAGGCATTGACTGTGCACTGGTATACCAAAGACTACGTTTACCCTAAGTACTACAGGTGTCCCACATCGAAGTATTTAAATATAAAAATAAACCATATATAGAAAACGCACATGAAAAGCAAAAATCACTTTTACTGAAAATATTTATATACCTTATATAAATATTCACTACCTGAAACAGAGTAATTTGCAGAAAATATATATTTTACCAAATATAAATATTATTTTCATAAATGGAAACAAAACATTAATAATCACAAAATCTAGATTATTAATTAGCTAATTCCTTAGTTAATCAATTTTCTAGAGAAATGCCAAGCATAACAAAAACATATAATTTGGTGACACAGCCTATGTTTCTGAACTGTCATCTCACTCACATGGTATCTAAAGCTAAGGATCCAGTTGAGCACCACTGATAGGCGGATGGTCACGCTGGCAGGAATAAGAAGCTGAAACATATACGAATACAAACATAACAAATGCCATAATGTGGTATTGTGGCACCACTGGATGCATGATATGCAAATGCACATGCTGACGCTCGAGGGTGTTGGAATTCGTAACTGACTATGACATTCATATAAGGATGAACACAACGAAAATAAAAAAATTTTATCTTAGAATTTCACCAATGATCCAAGCACATCAATCATAAATGATTAGGGTTAGGGTTTTACCTCAAAAACAAAAGCTCGATTGCATGAATGAATGACTTGTTGGTGTAGCTTTCGGTATTAACTCGAAACCTTTTCAACCACGTTGCCTTTGCACGAACGTGACCAATGGTATCCACACAACGAACTTGCTAGGATTGGTGTAGTGTACTAGCACCTTTTAGAATCTCTATACTAATGCTCACAAATAATTTTCTCTCTTTGTTTGTGACACTCACAAATTCGGCCAAGGCATATGAGGAGACCTAAATAGGTGCATCATAGGGCCGATTTTTCCCTCTCCTTACCCACCAAGGATTCGGCCTCTTCCTATTCTAAATAGGAGTGTGTCGAATTCTTGTTTAGTTAGACTAGGGTTTGCCTTTCTTGTCCCAAAAGAATAAACACTTTCAAATTAATTTAGTCGCATACTAATTGGGATTTTATTTTCCTTGTCAAATAAGAATAAAACTCCTAATTAGTCATGGACTCCTAATTAGTTGGTGCATGTGCCGAAATACTCTTTGTCACACAAGGAAAGTGGTTCCTAAAAAACATGAGGATGGATGCTGAATTTCTCACTCATTGTTTAGGTTTATTGTGCTGAAATTCTTCCTTCTTATTTATAGTTATTGTGTCGAAATTCACATGGATTTCATTAATATTATTGGGCTTTTAATTATATGATACTTTATCATAAAATAAATCACTCACATAGGCCTAATTATGTCATACATAATTAAATAATCATAACTATGATAATTGATGATTCATATTAAAAACCCATTACATTAATGGACCATGTATTAAATCTTATTTAACACATAAATCATAAAACCTTGAATTATTATTTATTAATCAAATCAATCATCTTAATAATTCAATTACCATAAAGAAAGAACTTTTCTAACCAATCCAATTATTTTTTGTGTGTGACCCAATAGGTCCACTCGAGATTGGCAATGGTCCTCGTCCCAAAACACATAGGCCCAAAGTCCATAAACGGTATCTATTAATACATTATGGCAACCCAAAATTGAGTGGTATTGGTAATTCGAGTTAACCGTTCACAGTTTGATATTCAGTCCTTTTGTTATGGAGCAACTTGTCGTCCAGAGTCCACATGGTCATAATGAAGAGCTTCCAGACACAGATGTTGTGATTCGACATGGTCATGTCAAAGAGCTTCCAGACGATTTTCCGCATGGGCATGTCGAAGAGGATTCTCGGCCAAAGCTTCAAGATTAGCATGTTTCCAGTCCAATTAGCATGCCTCAAGGACCCATAACAAGGTCTCGATCAAAGAAGTTTCAGCAAGCCTTGACCCATTATCTACAAGGCTTTGTGAACTCGCTTGGAGATGGCTTGTATGGCCACGGTTTTAGGACAAAGGCAGCTCAAGTTAACTACAATTTAATTCAAATCCAAGTTACTGATGGGCTTAATTAGCTGTGAATTAAGGGATGACCGAATTTTTCCATTGTCATAAATTACTTTCTTATATTTATGTATTTCATTTTTATGGCAAATAGCATATAATTAGGAGTCCAATTCTATCAAGGACAACTGTTGTAAGGTTATTTAAAATACTCTTAGCCGAATGTATGAGGAGACTTTTTGATGAAATTAAACCCTAAAAGCCGAGATTGCTTTTGTCTTTGTGTTCATGCGTAGAATACATGTCTTTAAGGAACATTCAAGGAGCTTGATCACCTTCTTGTGGAGTGTTTCGCAATTGGAGGTTATAAACGATTTTTATTTATTCTAATTGCTTGATCATTCACCTAAGTAATCTGATTTCTAACCATCTTTAGGGTTGAAACCAAATTGTTGCTGGGGGTTTTCATGTTAATGTGTTGGGGGTCCGAATACTCAAGGGGTTCTTAAGCTTATTCGTGGGAGTTCTCGTATCACCTTTTGTCTCACGATATCTATATTAAGCATAAGACATGGTCATATGTCAACCTTATACTGCTTAATGTGTTTCTTGATCCTAAGTAGATTGATATACAAATGACATTGATAAACCCTTTTATCAATTCATTTGAGTATGCATACATTCCATCAATCCTACTCATCAAGTGGCCTAAAGATATCACTCTTTATAAGAGGAACAAATCCATCACTCTCACATCACTCCTCTACAAGATTTATGCCATAATAGCCTTTATTGTTGCCCTCTTACAGATAACGTTTGTCTAAGTCAAAACATGTGATTCCTTATGTTGGAGTCGATAGTGAGTCTCAGTCGGAGGACTCAAAACTTCATAACTGCATGAAAGCTACTTGTGACATTGATCCATGAAGTGCTTTCATAATGGGCCAGTCCAATACATGTTCTAAGTGATATCCCATATCCATAATCAGTAACAAATTATTATCCTCTTAGCAACATACTAACCTTGGCTTGTCATCATTCCCATGATAACAATCGATTAGGGACGTTTAGAATATTATCATTTTTACCTTATGGTTTTTCTATCAATTCACACACTTGATGACATAAAGAAGAATAAATATTCATGGATGATTTGTTGTCATAAACAATATAATATTTCATAGATATGAAATAAAATGCCTCTTTATTAAATAATAAATGTAATGACAATATGCATTAATGATTGGACTAGGGCACAAAACTAACAATCTCGCACTTGCACTAGTCCCAATCAAGAACGAACTTAACACCCAAAGACCTAATAAGTCTTTCATGTTTTAGTTCTTAGGAAGCCTTTGTCAAAGGACCCGCTGCATTGTCATTGGTGTCAACTTTGCATATTTTGACATCACCTATTTCAACTTTATCTTGAATAAGGTGAAACGTCTAAGTATATTGTATAGGAATCCCTCACTTTAGATCCAAAATCTGAAATCTAGGTAAAACTACAGTTTGGTTCTCGACCAATGTAAAATTACGTTTTAGTCCCCAAACTTTTGAAAATTTACCAATCAGTCTTTAAAGAGTTCTACTAGTCCTCAAAGTAGTCAAAATCTCTAAATAAGTCCCCTAACTCTAATAAATCACCATAATGCAAAAATTTACATCTTTGGTCCATAGAACCGTGGGTAACTCGAGTTAGCACAGGTGGTAACTTGAGTTACACATGCACAAGCTTACTCGAGCAGCATAAGGTACTTACTTGAGCAACCTGAAGCTCTGACTTACTGTAGTTAGCCAAACGGGCTACTTCAGTAAGTCACCTACCCAAAATTTTCCAGAATTCGATCCACTCGTTTCCACCAATAGAAATCATGCCTAAACACCCACATTATCTATATTCAACCTCCTGAACACAAATCTATAATCATGTCCATCATAACAACTCGAAATCACCGAATAATCACTCAAATCTGAATTTACTTAAACTCATTTATGAACATTGTTAATTCTTATGATTTCAAGCTTTAAGTGTTTTTAGACTCCCAAAGGCACGATCTAACAACCCTAAAAACCCTTACAATAGCAACATCATGAAATCAAACATATGAACATTTTACCCAAAACCCTAATGTGAACAATCTTGAATAAATGAGGAAAAAAAAGGTGTTGAAGTGCAATCTTACATCAATAAATGTCTAGGAAGGATAGGGAACAACTAGAGATGATCTCAGGGTAGAATGAGAGTAATTTGAGTGAGAAATGAGAGAGTGAGGCCGAAAGAGTTGGATGGGGGTATATATAGAACCCTGCCCCAAATGACAAATCATTTAGCCATTTCCATGGCTTACTCAAGTAAGAGGAATACTTACTGGAGTAGGATTTGGCATACTCGAGTTACAGATTTGCCAACTCGAGTTGAATTACCAAAAAAAATGATCCTAGAAGCATGGCTTACTTGAGTAATCCATACCCTAATTAACTCGAGTAGGCCTAACGGCTCACTCGAGTTATACATTCTCTAGATTACTCGAGTAAAACCTTAACACTTATTCGAGTAATCCAACCAAAAATTATTTATCACTCACTCAACACTCCATCATACAAGATCAGAAAGAAATCGACCGACAAACTACAGGTGGTCCTATCAGAATCTGACGAGGTATTACAATTGCGGACAAAAGGTAGTTTAACGTCATTCAGGAAGTATGTAAATGAACTATTTAGGGCGCAAGATAGCTTTATATGTGGATCCCTTCAAAGGTCTTAATCGCTTCCTATAAATAGTAATGAGTAGGATCATGCAAAGTAATGTCTATAGGACCAAATGAATGCACTTTAGAAATCATGAATGGACCACACATTGAAATTTTGGGTTTATAAAGAAAATGATTTTTGGTGAAAAATGGTAAACATGTTGTCCCTTAACAAACTCACCCTTCAAACAATAATCACTCTTTCCCTTTTGATTTGTCATTTTTGCTTTCAACCCCTTTCTTAACTTGTCTCTCTTTTGCACTAGGTTTCATATCAAGCTTTTCTTTGTTTAAATACACTAGTGGTTTCTCCTTAGATATCATGCAACATGTTTCTAAAGAATGCATCTTATTTTCATTATGATTAAGCAATTGTGTGTGGACATTGTTAGAAACATGAAAGTCTTCACATTTACCTCCCACTCTAATGATTATGCTCATCTTAGTCAAATCAATACACCCTTGACAAAAAAATGTCTCCCAAGTATGATAGGGGTGTCACAAGCATCATCCATATCTAAAACATACAAATCAGTAGGAAAGAATAACTTACCTACTTTTACCAAGATGTTCTCCACAACTCTAAGTGGTTGCTAGATGATTGATCCGCAAAGTTGGAGTTTCACAGTTGTAGATGCTAAATCTTCAATCCCTAGCTTTTTGTAAATGGATGAAGGTATTAGGTTGACCAACACACCCAAGTCACACAAAGAATCCACATTTGACAATTTACCAAAGGTGAAAAAAATGATAAAGCTCCCCAGATCCTTGAACTTTTGAGGGTATTCATTTTAAAAAATTGCACTACACTCTTCGGTTAGTGCCACCATAGCATACTCCTCTAACCTCTTCTTATTGGCCACTATTTTCTTCAAGAACGTAGCATAATTTGGCATTTGAGAATTGGGTTCCAAGAATGGTATGTTCAACTCCAACTTCTTGAACATCTCAATAAACTCCATAAATTCCTTGGTTTGGGTTTGAGCCTTCTACTATTGAGGGAATGGAGTCGGAGGCACGTAGGGTTTAACTTCATCTTTTTGGTTACAAAAAGGGGCTATTTGTTTAACACTTTTTCCTTCTTAACCTCCCTTTCATGCTTGGTCTCTTCCACCACACACTCATTCTCCTTAGCTTTTGTAGTTACCTCCCTCACACTTGGCTTCTCAAGCTCTTTTCCACTCCTTAATGTAATAGCAATCACACTCTCCTTAGGGTTTAGTTGGGAACTTCCCCTCTTCTCTATCCGAAATGATCTTGGATAATTGCCCAACTTGTCTCTCAAGGCTTGGTCCACATTGGCATCTCTAGCCTCTATCTTAGACATAAATTGCATAAACATGTCTTCCAATGGTGGCTTTTTTTATTGGTTGGTTTGTGTAGGTGGTTGTTGGGTTGGTTTTTTTGGAAAGGTGGTGGTGGCCTAGGTTTTTATCCCAATAATCCCATAGGTATAGCTTGATTTGTGTTGGTGTTTGGGTCCTTCCATGAAAAATTGGGATGATTTTGCCAACCTGGTTATAGGTGTTTGAGTGTGTGTCATTCCTAGGTTGAGCATTTGGGAATCTCCCCACAATAAGCACATTTCTCATTCACCAAAGAATTCCTTTTGACCAACAAATTCATCTTCTTAGACAATTTGTCAACCATTTAAGCTAACTCGGAAGAAGTGGAAGTATTTACCTCATGCATGCCCGCTTTTTGTCCCTTAACTGCCTTTTGTAGTGAATTCGTTGCCAAAATCTCATATATTTCATACACCTCTTTTACCGTCTTCTCTCTAAAATAACCACCCGAAGCAGTTTCCACCAATGTTTGCCCATGCATTGTCAAACGATCATAGTAGAATTGAGTCAATAATGCCAAAGAGAATTGATAATGTGGGCATTGACTCAATAGTAGCTTGAAGCGCTCCTATGCCTCATCGAATGGCTCTCCCACTAATTGTGAGAATGAGCAAATCTTGGTCCTCAACTCCACCGTCTTTTGAGATGAGTAGTACTTCATCATAAATTTTTCAAAAATCTCATCCCAAGTACCAAGTGACCCTTTCGGCAAGTTGATCAACCACGTCTTTATTCTCTCCTTCCATGTGTAGGGGAATCACCTCATCCTTAGCTCATTTTCGGTCAAAGAATTAAAAAGGAAAGTTTGGATGGTGGTGCAGAACTCCCTATATAATGAAAGTGGATCTTCCGAAGGCAAACCATTGTAGGAAGGCAACATAGTAAAATGAACAATCTTCAATTCATAGATCCTTGCCGCCGAGCTCAGCCTTATACATGAATGGGATGTTCCAATTACCGGCATTTGTATCACCTTCATATTCATCCGACCCAGCAATTCGTTCCTAATAACTCCAACTTGAGGTTTCTCAACTCTAACATCCTTAACCCCATCTCGAGGTAGATATATTCCCTTTATCCTTGCTCTCTTTTGATTAGCTCGGTTTGCCCTCAAAACCCTTTCAATCTCCAAAATCAAAGGAACAATCTCTTGATTTTCCAAGCTCCTAGTGCGCCATAAAAACATAAATTCCTACAAGTGCAAAAGAAACAAACAAGTAAATAAACAAAAACAAAAAAATGACCACAAAAAGAACGTCGTTCCCCAACAATGGTGCCAAAAACTTGATCGGCTTCTTGCAAATGCACAATAATTGATTGTAGTAATAAAAACCTAAGGAGTATTCCTTGGGTGTCGAATCTATAGGAAACGTGTCTAACTGTGGTCAATTAAAAAAATAAAAGTAAATAAAAGCATCAAGTGAGTTGGTTTTTTTGGGTTTTGTATATAAAAACAAGCAATAAAGTGAAATGCAAGTTCACAATAATTGGAAAACGTTG
The DNA here is from genome assembly GCA_948243855.1 of Flueggea neowawraea. NCBI lineage: Eukaryota > Viridiplantae > Streptophyta > Magnoliopsida > Malpighiales > Phyllanthaceae > Flueggea > Flueggea neowawraea. The sequence goes on along the minus strand of CAODLS010576366.1, from coordinate 4,422 downwards.
AGGCTTTCAAGATGAAACCAAGGATTTAGTTGCCAAATGAATAAATATGGGTTTTAAGAAATGGGTATGAGTGTTCTCTCCATATGAATAACCTGATGCCTCTTTCAAGGTCGCCCAAACACTTCCTATGAGGGTCCTTTCAGCCTAACCTAGCCAAGTTAGACCCTTAATGTTCATAGAGGAATTTCATCGAACACCTTATAGGCATTTGGCCACCAAGGCCGTGACACTTTTTTTTCTCCATTTTCCTTCACTTTCTTCATACTTTCTTGAGTTTACTTGGGCTTTTTCCATTTTATATCGCTTTTGCATCATTTTCCACTAAAATTTCTCCAAATTAATTCATCCTACAAACATCACAAAGATTATATGAATTTCATCATAAAAGCACGATCTATGGGATAAAATATATATATTCTTGCTTGATTATATATGTAAATTTAGGATACATAAAAAATAATAGGTCCATTGCTCAAGCCAAATAACCCAGATCACATCAAAAACCAAGCACATACTTAGGCGATTTCATCTCTTTTGAGAGATAATTGAAAGGGGTGATGTCAAGATATGCAGATTTGACATTAATAAAAATGTGGCAGATCCTTTGACAAAGGCTTTCCTAGAATCGAAAAATGAAAGACACATTAAGCCTTTAGGTATTGGGTTCGTTACTAATTGGCACCAGTGCAAATGGGGGATTGTAAGTTTTTGGTGCCTTAGTCCAATTATTTATGTACATTTTCATTTGATTTATCATTTAATAAAGAGGCATTTTATTTCATATATATGAAATATTATTATATGTTTTATAAAGATAAAACCTCGAATAATAGATTATTATTCCTTATGTCATCAAGTTTGACTTGATAGTAAAACCTTAAGGTAAAAAGAATACTATTCTAAATGTACCTAATCGATTATTATCATGGGAATGATAATAAATTAAGATTAGTATGCTGCTAAGTGGATAATCATGTTTTACTGATTATGGAAATGATATATCCCTTAGAGTATAGATACGCGTTAGTGAACATATATTAGACTGACCCGCTATGAAAGCACTTATGGATTAATGTCGCAAGTAACTTTCATACAGTGGTGATATTTGAGTCCTCTAACTGAGACTCACTATAGACTCCTACCTGAGGAATCACACGTTTTAACTTAGTCAAACGTTATCTGTAACAATATAACAATAAAGGCTATGATTGGATATGCTATAAATCTTGTATAGGAGTGATAACGAGAGTGACGAATTTGTACCTCTTATGAAGAGTGATATCTTTAGGCCACTTGATAAGTAGGATTGATGGAATGCATGCATACTCAAATGAATTGATAAAGAGGTTATCAAAGTATCAATCTACTTGGGATTAGGAAACACATTAAACAAATAAGGTTGACATGTAACTATGCCTTATGCATAATATAGATATCTTGAGACAAAAGGACTAATTATCAAACTATGAAAGCTAAACTCAGATCACCAACTTCACTTGTTATTGGGTTACCAAAATATATTACTAGATACCACTAATGGACTATGGGCCTAAGTTTTGAGACAAGGCTCATTGCCAATTTTGAGTGGGCCTATTGGGTCACACACTAAAACGAGTTGGATTGGTTCACAAATATTCTCTCTTGTGGTCATTGAATTATTAAGATAATTAATTTGATTAATTATTAATAATTCAAGACTTTATGATTTATGTCTTAAATATAATATAAGATATTATCCATTAATGCAATGAGCTTTTAATATAAATTACTTCTTATTAGGTTAAATACGTTTTGGGCATATTATTATGTGTGACATAAACTAGGCCCATTTATTTTAATAAGGGATTGTTTTATTTAATGATAATGTATAATGTAATTAAAAATCCAATAATATTAAATGGTCCATTAAAATTTGGCACATGTATGTGGTTTGACTAGGTGAAATGTTGACCATGTCTTATTTAATCATGTTAATTAGAACTCCTAACCAAGTAAGGAGTTCATATGCTTATAGGACAAGTAAGAGGAACCTAGTACAATTAAACTAGGGTTTTCCATGCTATTCTAAATAGGAGGACCGAATTTTACATGCTATTCCACATGGCTATGCCGAATTTATGAGTGTTACAAATAAAAGAGAGAAATTTTTGTGAGGCTAGAAGAGAGACTCTAAATGCTCCTTTGTGTGGATATGTTTAGACACGTTCGCGCAAAGACAACGTGAAAGAAACGAGATTCATATTTTATTATACTAAATGCTACATCAATAGTCCATTCAGTGATACACTCTAGCATTGGATTTTAAGGTAAAATATGCTAACCCTAATCGTGTATGTTGATGTTCATTGATCCTTTGTAGAATTCTAGGTCAAAATTTTTTGTTATTTATGCTTCCATATATGATTATGAATGTGATAACTTAGTTACAAATTCCAAAAATACACGCATCGAAAAATAAATTTTTTGTTAACGAATTCCACCAAGGATCTATGCAAATCGATAAAACTGACTAAGAAACATGTGTTCACCTCAATAATGCAAAACAATAATGAGAGGACGCTACTTGATTTGAGTCACATATGCTATAGAATGTGAACAGCCTCTACTGGTATCTGGACGAATCGAACTTCAAGATGTGATAACACCAAATATTTTTAAGACACTCTCAAAATAATACCTTGCTATTTTTCTCTCCTTTTGAAATAGTATGGGTGGCAAAGCAAGACGAAGAATAGGGCTTCATATGATGCCTATTTACAGGCTTTAATAAATTCTAGTACTAGTCTTACTAGGAGAACCAATTCTTGCCCCACAAGAATTCTTTTATCATAGTCCAACAATAATAGACTACTTTAATATTTATTCCTTATTAATAAATAAATTTTGGCCCTATATTTATTTCATAAATAAATATAAATTTGGCCCTCAATATTTATTTCATAAAATAAATACTAACCTTGTTGACCATGTTCAGCTCCCTTTTGGTTGACTAAGTCAAACAAATTACTCTATTTGACTAAGTCAATGAAGTTTTCTCTTTTGTTGACAAAGTCAAACAAAATATTTTGACTAGAACAAAAAAATATTTTTTAAAACCACTTAAAAAAAGATTATTTTGCATAAAATAATAGCAATATATATAGCACAGTTCGTTCTTGTGTGTGACCCTGTAGGTCTGCACAATATTGGCAGTAAACCCAAATTACCATTATGACTACCTAACTTCAGTGAATTCGATGACTCAACAATGCCTAATCCACAGTACGATATTTAGCCCTTTTGTCACATGATATATCGATTAAGCATAAATCATGGATCACATCATCTTTATAAAGCTTAATCAAACATTTATTGATACCACTTGTTGGAGATTTTTCGGTATTGCCTTGAGTTTAGTTGTGAGAATTGAGAAGAAAATTGAACATAAGAATTTAGAGTGGTTCGACCAACCTTGCCTGTGTCCACTACCTAAGTCTCACTTAGGTTTTTCACTATATCGATGATTGATTATGACTCAATCCAACAATGCCTTACAAAGAGGTTGATTCCCGGCTTAATGCCTCCAAAGCCACCTTCACTTTCAAGCTAAGTGGAAACTCTTACAATACTTGATTTTGGTTCAATAATAAACCAAGGTGGATTTCTCTCAAGGCTCACACCTTTAAAGCCATTACAATGTTGTTTTCTAAGGTTCACAACAAACCTTACCCATACCCAAAGTGTTTATGAATAAATACAAGTAAAAGCTCCATGCTAGAAATAAGAGTATAAACTTGATGCTTGCAATATGCTCTCTAGCTTAGTTTTGGTGTTTTGCGATTGGTGGAATGATGAAAATATTTGATCCATGTTTGCATATGATCATCCACACTTTTTGTGCATTTTCTTCATGTATTTATAACCTTTCTTGCCCATATGACTGTTGGAGTTGATAATCTGGCCGTTGGAGTGCATTTGATGCTTGATTGATGCTCCATTTCTTGCTATATATGACTTACTCAAGTAAGAATATTTTCTACTCGAGTGAGCATGATTTTTGACCTGATTTGTACATGATTCTTTGATTACTCGAGTAACTTTATTTCTTACTCAACTAAGTACTCCTCCAGTGATGTTTCTGGGTTTTCTGCTTGCTCGAGTGAATTCCAGGTTTCTCGAGTGAAAGCTTCACTTTCTCATGCCTATAAAACTTGTTTTGCAGAAGTGAGCATCAATCTTACTCAAGTAACACTTCTTTTACCCCAATAGTTGAATCACTTGGCCATCTCATTGAACATTGTGCTTTGTTGTCTTAATTACCAATTTTTGTTCATCATCAAAACAAAAGAGGATCTAAATGTGAACCACCATTGGTTCAACACAAAGATGCTCCTCAGGATTTAAATTTAAGAATTCACTGGCTTGCTGACATGGAAATCACAG
>CAODLS010576313.1:0-10543 GCA_948243855.1 Flueggea neowawraea | reverse complement strand
GATCTGAATCTTTTGGAAATTCGAGGACGAATTTCATTTGAGGGGGGAAGTATGTAATACCCCGAATCATTTTTATAATTATTTTTGGATAATTAAATTTAGAGTGATATTTTTAATAATTTTTGCTGGATAATTAGTTTTGGAAATAATTATTTTTGGATAATTATTTTTGGAATAATTATTTTTGAATAATTATTTTTAATAAATTTGGGTAAAAATTTGAATTTTTATTTTTGGTAATTGAAGAGTTAATTTTATGTTTTTGATGTTATTTGGGTGATTAATGAATATTAAGAGTGATTAGGAGGTGTTTTGGATAAGTGAAAATGGATAAAAAATAAAATAGAAAATCTGGAAAATAAATGTTGAACGACCGGTCGTCTGTCGTTGGTGTCAAACGGCGTGTCGTTGATGCCAAACGACAAGTCGTTCGTCGTTGGTTACGTACGTTACGTTGTCTCTTACGCGCGTTATCTGGTAGCAGCCGACGACAAGTCGTTCGTCACTGGTTGCGTGCGTTATGTCTCGTTTACGTGCGTTAGCGTCCGACGACAAGTCGTTCGTCGCTGGATAAAGTATGATTGAGTGCGTTACGTTTTTTGGTTACGCACATTATCGTCTCAATTACTCAACAGTGACCAAAACGACCTGCCGTTTGGTTTGGGTTTGGGTTTTTATAACCCAGCCGACCCTACTGACCCAAACCAACCGACTTCATCTTCCTCTTCTTCAAACAGTGTTCACCCGACCCAGAAATCGTCTCTCTCTCTCCATAACTCTCTCTCTCTTCGTTTCTCTTCCATCTCCACCCCAAGGAAAGGTGATTTTCTCTTTCTCTCTCCTATTTTTGCTTGGTTTCATGGTTGAACCGACTGGTTTTGGTCCGGTTTCGGTTTTTTGGCCAAATTTGGGTTTTTTGATGATTTTGATTCGAATTTCTGTGATTTTTTGGATGGCTTTGAGTTGTTTTTTGTTAGCTAATGATAGATTGAGGTTGAATGAACATTAATCAAGCTTAAAAATGGAGATTTGATGGTTGAATCTTAATGGGTCAATTTCGGTCCGAAAATGGGTATTTCGGTTTGGTATGATTTTGATGTTTTTGATGCAAACCGAAGCTAAATCTAGGTTCAATGGACTGAATAGAGTTGATTAGAACCATCGGAAACATCGAGTTAGGCTCGGTTCGGGATTAGGGACCATTTGGTGTATTTTTGTAACGAAAGGACTAAACTGTAAATCTGAATTTTTCTGGAAAAAATTGGAGGACTGGGTCTGATATTTTTCAGGAGGGACAGATTTGCAATTCTGGAAAAATAAGAGTTGATTTGTAATTTTTGAAAAAGTTGGGTAATTTTGGTAATTTTGAGAAAATCGAGATTTTAATTATAAATTGAGTTATTTGAAGGATTTAATTATGAATTCTAAAATTTTTGGGTTAATTATTAATTTCTGGAATTTTTGGGAATTAATAATTAATTTTTGAGGTATTAGGGACTAAGGTGTAATTTTACGAAAGTCGGGAATTAATTCGTAATTTTACACTAACTTTGATTTTTGGGCCGTAAGTGATAGATCTTCGATCGAAATAGGATTTCTAACACCGATGGCTTCCGAGTCTGTATTTTCATTTCATATGTGTTTTGCATTGCCACAGTTACCGTATTAATTTATTTGTAAATATTTTGTTTCAGCTCGGTTCGGTTTCCGAGGCGACCAGCCATCGACCGACGGTCAGTGAGTTTGGAAGCTCGGCATCCAGTGAGTGGATGACAGCTTCAGACACATAGGTTATGCCTCTTTGACTTAAATATGTGCTTTTTGTTGTGCTTTTTGTTGTGCTATCACCATAGCATATAAATTAAACTAATTTAAGGATTGGCTAAGTTAAATAAATTGGATTATGTGAATAAATATTCACTTCTTTGTTTTGGGAAAATCACATATATATATTTGTATATATGTTTTCCACTGATTTGAATGCTGAGTGTATGCTTTGCTTTGAATATTAAGAATTTTTGTTTTGGTTTCTAATTTGTAAGCTTTGTTCAATGAATTCGATTTGGAAAATGTGACACGTTTTTTGATAAATAGTATTTGTTTGAATTTTCGAATATATTTTCAAAAATAAAGATTTAGTTGATAAAATATATATATATATATATATTTGGATTATGGATTTGGAATATGATTTATATACGCTATATCGTATATATCTGATTTGTTTTGATATGCTCGGTCACATGACCGTTATGTTTTGGATTTAAATATATTAGGTATATGTTTTGGAGATGAGACACCTATTCTACGGGGTACGTAGCATTTGGTATACCAATGCATATGATAGCCTAGCTATCGGGGCTAGACGATAGCCATGTTGTCCTGATCAGACATATGATTAGTTTATGGATTAGTGGCAGAGTCCACAATCATTATACGGCGGTGGAGTGACTCGGATCTCACCACACTTTATTTATGGTCCCTATCCGTGATATATGCTTTTGACTTTGGTATTTATGAAATACGTTTTAATTTTTAACGGTGGTGGGGCAAACCTCAGGAGTTGAGATGAAGTCCTTGAGTTTAGGCAAATCCCACATCTGCAGGTTGAGTATAGGCAAATCCCACACCGATAATATATTATTTTGAAAATAATATTATTAGTATTATGATGCCTATTAAGGCAAAGTTTTGATTATGAGATTTTGAGAAAGAACTATAAAGTTTTGAATTCTGTTTTTGAAACGGTTTGGTAATAGTTTTAAAAGAAAGGATTTTCGAAAGTTTTGAAGCATCTTAAGATGTTTTGTTTGAAACCTTTGTTAAAACAAAAGATTTTTGAAAGAATCTTACTTGGGTTTAAAACATTTGAGTTTTAGTTATTTTGAAAATATTCTAAAAATAAGGCCTACGTGGAAAACTTTTGGACTTTGATAAGAGTTTCGATAAAAGGGTTTTGGATTTCGGAAATATTTAGTACAACCTAAAAAGGTTTTATTTTGAAGCTCCGATAAGATAAGGCGGTTTTTGAAAGGTTTTGCTTTGATTTTGGAAAGCATGAAAGGTTTAATAAGATTTGAAAAGATTTTTGAAAGATTCTGGTTTAGTTCCAGAATGATTTTGTGCATCATGTTTGCTTTGGTTGCAAACGAATTTAGAAAGATTTTCGTGGAAACCATACTATGTATATAGTGTATACGTATGTATACCTGTCGTATACCGCATGTGTTAGTTTTCAAATGGTTTTCAAACCAGTCTTTGTGAGGCACATATGAGGCAATCTGGAGTGTTATCCCTCACTCACAGGGTTTGACCATTTTTCTTTGTTTGTTTTTGTCTCCTGTTATTATTATCTTGCAGGTGACTCTGAAGAGTTATATTCGTTGGCTTTTGATGCTCAGTGAGGGATTTGATGTGGCGGTCAGTGCCCTTTTGACTGGGCCCATATGTATGATTTGTTAGATGCTCCACACACCGGATTCCTGTAGGTCTTGTTTAGGTTTTTGTTATTTTTTTCTGATATTTCAAATGTTTTAATTTGAAATTAAATTTCGCACTTAATGTTATATGTGTTTTGTTTTTAATAAACAAAGATTATATTTTTATTTGTTATTCATATTTCTTTAAATATGATGTTTGGGTATAAGTTCTGTACTATGAGGCTTGTGCGAGATGGGCCGGGCTTCTACAGACGGTTCGCCTCGTACGCCGGTCGCGGTCCCGGAAATGGGTCGTGACAGTATGTATGTATGTATGTATGTATGTATGTGTGTGTGTGTGTGTGTGTGTTTTGAATATTTTATCTATGAAAAATGTTTATTTTATCGTATGTTTTTAAATAACAAATGTTTTGATTAAATAAATATTTTATTCAATTGCATTGTGGGTAGTATGTTATGATCCATGAGGCTTGTGCGAGATAGACGGTTCACCTCGTACGCTGGTCGCTGGCCCGCAACAGGTCGTGGCAATAACCTATCTATTCAAATTGTTTAGAAATTATATTTAGTGTCAATTGTCGTTTCATTGGATTAAATGGAGAAGCCTTTGCTAGGTCTTTATTGTTATTGAATTTCTCTTATTAATTTTATTGCGATCTTACTTGTCTCTATAAATTAACCAGGCTCACTGTGATACTAATTCTATTTTCTGGATAGGATTTCATTTATTGGATTGACACCCCATCAGTACAATTTAAAAAAAAAATTACACATAATATAGTGTAAGTGAATCCATAAGAAAAATGTGCCATCTCAAATGAGTGAAAGTACGGGTAGCGTATGTCCATAAAATATACCTACACAATAAGATACAAATATGGTCATATGTCAATTCAGATTGAGGTTAATGGTATCTCACAAGCATTCTCCTATCTCAACCTACATGCATATTTGGTGAAAAGTCCGAACTTTTATTGCAACTAAATTCATTTTAAAAACAGAAAATTAAAGAATTTTTCTATTTAATTTTGTTTGTTTGTGACATTCTCCTCCCAACTTCACAAATTGAGATATCATAAGCGAAGACTCATTAGTAGTCACACATTCCGGCAATGAGGCATGTTCGTACTTACCCCTTCAATGTGATTAACCATATTTAAAGGTTGCTTTCTAGCCTCCTTAACACGTCACTCAATTTCACAAGTGCTTAATATCTTTACTTTTTTTTTACTAAATTCATAACTAATAGCAAAATAAATTATTAATCCTTATTTAAATATAATATTATTTTCAGTCATTCTATTCCTTTAATTAACTGATAAAAACTAAAATAACACAAAATAATGTTTTCCTTATGAAGATAGAAAATAATTATAAAGAAATATATATGCTTTCAAAATAATCAATTTTTAAAAAATGGAATTAATAATCTAAATGATTTTTTTTTACAAATTAGGGATAAAGGATTAGAGGTATTTGAAGTTCCAGAGCCCACCTAATCCTTTCTTGCAGCAACGTGACGGCAAATGGAAAAGACAAACAGTCTATTACAATATATTCACAAGTTTATAATAATTGAGCATGCACAGGGACAACAATGCATTATGCTTGTCTCATTCCAACATGTACGAGTAAGTTAATTTCTTAATTTTGAAATCTTTTTTCGATAATTCTTCTAATTTTGAAACTAAAATCGTCATTGGCACTTTGACTTTTCAAAAAATATGAAAAATAACGTTGATTAGGTATGTATAGAGTCAAGGGTACACTTGAATTATTACAAAATGAGTGGGATTAATAATAAATTTTTTTTTTTTTTGAAATCTCACATTTTTAAAAGACGTGTCTGAAATAACATGTAAAATATAGTCTTTTAAATCTTACAAAAACGAAATATTTAAGACGAGAGATTTTACCAAATATGCACATTTAGCATCAATTTTGACAAACCAAAAGATGAATTTCATTAAATGTGCACACTTGATAAAATGTCACATTTGAAATCCATCAAACTAAATGAATTATATACGGTAAAATGTCACATTTGAAATCCATCTAACCAAACGAACTATATATGATAAGCTTCACTGGAAGTTTTATAAATTTCTCTGCTTAATTAGGCCAACTAAGGATAGAGTTTTGATTTTTTTCAGCGATTAATATTTTAGTTCCGTCGTTCCATTAATTAAAAATTAAAACTGTAACATTTTCGCTGTAAGTGCATACTATAAATTGCCAAGTAGTTTACAGAATACAATACCTACGTTGATTTTCTGTTCTAGGTTATAATATTGTGACATCATTGAATAATCTTAACCCATCAAATAATTTCTCAAATATAAGCAGTTTTTGTCTTAATTCTCTCCACTAATTATGGTTCACTTTGTAATCTTTGAAGAATTATTTTTGTTCGTATTCGGTCTCTAAATTCAATAGAAAAATGAGAAGTATGATTTATTAAGAGATTTAAGACTAAAATATATAGTTAACGGTTCAATGACTTAAATTCAAAATCTTTAATAGTTTAGGGATTTAAGACAAACAAAAGTAATTGCTTGGAATAACTAATGACGCACAACTAGCTGAGGCATCTAAGACCAAATTCTTTAATTGTCTGGGGACTAGTTGATATGTTAAACATTTAAAAATACTGTCATCCCTATCAATCGAAATCATTAGATTAGCAAACCATGAATTTTTATTGCTTTTTTGAAAAGCCAGTAAATTAAACAAAATTAAACAATTAAACAGTGAATTCGTCAAACTCAAGGTTGGTGTTAAATCAACATATGATCAAAAAGAATAAATATGTAGCTCCGAGTTGCATATAATTACACACTTTTTGTGTTCATCATGTTCGTCATTTTGGGTTACATAAAGGCTCAAAGCTCACGCTTTGTAGAACAAGTCCAAAGGGACATTATTAATTAAGAGTTAAATGTTCGGTAAAAGTAGACTGTCATTCGACCCTGTTGTACTATAAATAAATTATAAATACGTAGTGACAACAAAACAAACATCCCTTAAAAGATACATGTTCTTTACTTTGTATTTTCAGAATAACTGTAAAAATCAGGAATTGATTGGTTTAAATGAGATATTCCGAAAAGAAAAAAAGGGTTAAATAAGTATAATTCCGAATTGATTAGTTTAAATGATGGTAATGGTAAAGTTCAAACATATCTTATTCCCGGATAATGGGATGCGATAGAATTTGAATAAAATTTAGAAGATAAATTTAGGAGATTGGACAAAATAGACACTTAATTTTTTTTGTCCAATCCAATTGTCAGACCACATACAGATATAAGTGATCTTTTTGTCTGGCACCATAGCTAAAATTTAGATGGCTAAATGGACAGTTGTTATAATTGTATTAGAGGACATAACAACTGTCCATTTAGACTATCTTATGGACATAACAACTGTCTTCAATTTGTATCTTAGACACTTAATTAATAATTGATAAGATAGTCTAAATGGACATAACAACTGTCTTCAATTCTTAATCACAAAGAGAGTGAGTTTGTAAATTTTTTTTACCTTGCAACTTCTCAAGCACTAACATCAATAATCCAAACATTAGACCCCACAAATTATGAGGAATTGCATTTGCATGGTTTGTCCTGGAATTTAAAAGTGGGGTTGAGGGATACAAGTGATATGAGTCAATTAAAACCATGTGCAAATGTTATTATCATCGAGTTAAGATGTCTCTTGCAAGACTTGACAGCTGCTTTATTCTTCTTCTTCTAATTATCATTTTGGATATCTGAAAAGTAACAACCAATGGCGGACAATTATGTGAAGAAAAGTCATAAACTTCGTACAGAAAATGGCTTCGATTGTCATCAACTAGCCAACTGTTATACTTAGATGTCGGCATTATGGTACTACGTAAGATATGTGAATGATATTATTCGACATCGTTTAGTTTATTCCTACTAGTGAATGAACATGTATGTGTAAATTATTACAATTTATACATTCACGTATAGATCATTCACTCAATTTACCGTTTTCATTGTTAACCAACGTTCATTGGTCCAACTGGATGTGAGGGTTTGGATCCCTTAAACAACCATTTAGGTTCAAATCTTCGTGGAACTTGTAGTGATATGTATGAGCATATTTTGTTGGAAGGGTCACTCTGCTTGTGGAGCTCTACAATTCCTGAGAGAATGAGTTATACTGTTCATTCTAACTTCTTTTAAAAAATAGAATTAATATTACTTGTGATATAGTGAGCCAATTTTTACATCCGTGGTCCATTTATAAATTGCGGTGCACTTTACACTAAAATTGATTCCAAGAATTGAATTTATGCTATATTAAAAAGTAAGGATGTTGAAAAAAAAATCGAATATAGCAGTAATTAAAAATTAAGTTACTTTTTTATTGTATCGCTATAAAAATAATTTAGAGTTTTCTATTTTTTGATAAGTACTTGACTTAGAGTTTAATGTTGATTGAACCAAATTTAAAATATCCTTTATAGAAGTCTAAACTACTACTAAATAAATTATTTTACTAAAATAAATATTACTTGCTCAAACGGAAAAAAAAATTCTACTTGGATTGTATTTCTTAAGATTTTAAAATGATTAAAAAAACTTAATTCAACTAGAATTGTGTTTTTGTATATTCTTAAATCTTAATTCAACTAAGATTGTAATACTCAAACAGGAAAGAAAAAAAGAACTCCATTAGGATTATATTTTTTAAATCTTAATTCAAAACAAGAAAAAAAAAAGTAAAAAAGAGGCATGATGTCGGAATTAAACATAATTCAATTAGTTAACAAATTACATGAATTATAAAATATAATTATTACTAAAAATTATGCTTATTGATATTCCCAAATTTTTGTTGAATATCATATATACTGATGGTAGTGAAGTATACCATAGTATTCAATGATTGTTATAAACTATTATTATTAGAAAAATAATTGCCATTAATTTTAGGGTTTTTTGCAGTCTCAATGAACTTGTAGTTCATTGGTACAATACAAACCTACTTATTACTTATTTCTAAAATAGTACTATTCGGATAGATAAAAAAAACCTAAAACAAAATGGACAACATAATATATTAATTAGATGAGTTTGACATTAATTTGTGATTAAACTTGACAATTCAATTTGTAAATAATTTGTTTAAACTTTTGAATTACATTTAAATATATCAAAATCCTATTTGACTTGCATAGTAAATGTGATACCTCACCATTTTCGATGATATTCTCTATAGCCCTCTGTTCAATTTCCGATAAGATCTTCTATTGAACCTCATTATTTCAATTGTAACCTCAATAATTTTTTATCCGATGTTTGATTTTTGAAACGGTGTTGATATGTTTAAGAATATTTGAGATGATCTTTGGATGTTTGGGATGATGAATTGGCATTCGAAGATGCCATTGATTATAATTTGATGATTAAATGTTTACAGGTGGTTAACGGGGATATTTTCATGAGTTTAAGCCATTCTTTGGCCCCTGGAATAATTAGTTAAGTAAAAATTTGGTGTCACTCGAGTGAGGTAGCCCATGGCTTACTCAAGTAAGTCGTGGCAGATCCGCAAGTGAAGTGGATATGGCTTACTTGAGTAAGTCATTTGCTTACTCGAGTAAGACATACATCCAAGATTTTTTCTGGTTAAAATTTCAGTCGAGTAAGAGGTGGGTTTACTTGAGTGAGCCATTGAGAAAGTGAACGGTGCGTTTCGATTTCAGCGGCTATTTGTACCCTCCACCTTGACTCGCTTCGTCTTTTTCACCTTCAGACACCTCTATTCTCACCCAAATTCATCTCTCTTCCTCTCTCATTTATTGTCCTTCCTTCCTTTCATCAATTTGAGGTAAGAAAACTTCATTCTTCTGTCTCTGTGCTCATTTTCATAAATTATTCATGTGGATTTTGTGTGAGTTACAGTTGAAGCTAGGGTTTTGGATTTGGCTTGTTTTTTATGAAATGTAAGTTGGATTTATGTTAGATTATGTAAGTTCTTTCTTGAATGAAGTTAAATATGGATGACTTTAGTTGGGTTTTGGTTGTTGATGCATGTATGTTCAGTGGATCCCTTAGGTGGCGGTTTTGAGTTGGAATTTTGGATTTTGAACGAATTCTTGGTTTGATTTGAGTTAGATTTTGTTAGTTTATCATGGAATAAACATGATGAAGTATGAGTTTTGGTTTGGAAGCAAGCTTTGATGATGTTCTTGAAAATTGGTTAGGGTTTGGTGTAGAGTTGGGATTTTTGATGAATTCTTGTTTGTTGGGTGTAATTGGTTGTTGATTCATGTCTTTGGGTATGATTTGAGGAAATGTGGGTGATTTGGAATGTCGGGTTTCTATCGAAATGAGATTTTTGGTATTTTGGGAGTAATTTTCAATCATAAGTTGATTTGTAAAATTTTTGAAAGCTTGAGGTTAGAAATGAAATTCTTGAAAGTCTAATTAGTGTTTCTTAATTTTTGAAAAGTTTGGGGACTAAGTCATAATTTACCAAGGTCTTGGGACTAAAGAGTAATTTTGTAAAAGTTGAGGGATCAAATGGGATATTCAATTTTCGAGGTGAGAACGTTAGATCTTCGATCGAAATAGGTTTTTTGAGGTTTGGGTCTGCATTTGCACATCATGCATTTGGTATTGCCACAATACCATATTTTAACATTTCTCTAATATAGCTGCTTTCAGCTCGTGTTCATGTCTGCAAGACCAGCCGCCTACCAGTGGTGCGTGACTAGGCCATTCAACTTGGATATCTAGGTGAGTGGGATGTCAGTTTCAGACACACATGCTGTGTCTTCTAAAGCTATATTTTTTTTCATGACTTGGCTCAGGACCATAACCGACGTACAAGACAAACCAAATGCCCGACCCATCTCACATTAGCCTCAGAGATTCAGACATTCTATCAACTTACTCATTTATTATCCAATTATTAACAGAGGGTATAAATATCAAACATTTATTGACAAAATATAAAAAATGTAAATAGATAAATATACTTTCTATTAACAAAATATAAATATATCAAAATACTAGCAAATATTAATTGGAAAAAAAATCTAAAAGTCAAAATACAAAATGTGTCGA
>CAODLS010576114.1:0-11956 GCA_948243855.1 Flueggea neowawraea | reverse complement strand
TTTCAGGTACTCCTGGAGCATCACCACCCTCTGCTACTCCCTCCCCTGCTACTCCTACGCCTCCTGCTACTCCTTCACCCGCAAGTAACTCACCAGATGACTGTGCTCCAACACCCACACCAGCAGGCTCCACTAATCCTGGCTCACAGGACCCTACTACTAGTTTCCCTCCTCCACCCGGGTCTTCATCTTCCAAGGTTTTGGCTAGTGTTTTGGTCTCTGCTGGGGCTATTACGACGGCTATGTTGTTTTAGAAACTTAGGACTTGTGATTGTGGGTATAGTTTTGTTATGGACGGTTTGGTCCATTTTATTTGATTTGCGGTTTTTGTGATTTTGTGATACTTTAGAGTGAGATGAGAGATTTACAGTGATGATTCTTTTGTTTTACGGTATTTCATTTGGAATAAAATTTATGTTGACAGACTGAGCATATGTGAAACAACTAATTTATATTCGACTCTTTCCGTCTGAAAACGAGTGACACAAAAAATGCATTTTGACTGTGCACAACCTTTCAAATGCTTATTTGGAGATTGCCTGACAAATACTCATGCTTATAAAAGGGTAGGGCCGCTGTAGGGGCATTCCATTTTTTATTTTTAGTACCAAATTGCTATTGGCAATAGCTTTTTTTTACTCTGATCAAAACTTTCGACATTATGGAGAATTTTGTTGCAATGTTTTAGATGTAAAAAGACCATAAATGTTGAAAGATTAACTAGATTACGATTACTTATAATTGCTTTTTTTTCTAACTGCTTATTTCATTCAAAATTAAACTCATTAATTGTTTTAGAACGCTTTTCCTTTTTCTTCTTAACTTTATTGTTGAATTTCAAAAACAACACTCCACCGTTGTGAAATTGTTTCAGTGAAGAAGACAAGAGGTTGTTTGCAATTCTTTTGGTGTTCAAATTGGATATGAAATCATGTAATTTTTGGAGGATTGGTTGGATTCGGTTTAGTGGTGGCCGGTTAGGTGGGTAGAGGAGGTGGAGGAAGTAAGGAGGAGGTGGAGAAAGTAAGAACAAGAGCAGAGTTTAGCTTTTATTTTTGAGGTTTGGTTTGATTTTTTAGGTCAGGTTTTTAAAGTTAGGGTTCTTGTTTTGGTTCTTTTAGTAATTTGATTTTTGTATTTGGTTTTATGAATTTGGTTTGATTTTTAAGCATAAGCTTTTCACGTGTCTAGTTTTTGGAGGAAAGCAACTTGACATGTCTATTATAACAACAAAGTCATCAAAGTTAACAGAAAGATTAGCTCCATCTTCCAGTTAGGATGGAATCCCTAACACAAGGACAAATGTGGTTTAACATTTTAAAGTTAAGGGCATAAATGGACTAAAAAAAAGGGTAAGGGCTAAAGTGTTCTTGACCCCAAACATTAGGGACAAATTCGCACCTTGATCCTTATTTACAAGCTTTGTAGACTACTCTGAACTATGAGCTTGTTTTTTTTTTAATAAAAATCAGATTAACAATACTATTTTAATTATCTCTTCATACTCTTGCTCTCCAAATATTATGAAATAGGAAAAGAAAATGTTAACAAGTACAACTCGAAGGCTACAGAATAATCTATAGGCTAATTAAGAAAGCGAAAATGCTCCTTCCTACAGATATCATCATAAAGTAGACTTCAAAAGAAAAAAGAGTAGACTTCAAAAGCCATCTTCCAACTTATAATAAACGAGAAGTTGGTATACTTAGACGACTAGGCTTTAAAAGACATCCAAAAACTTCTAGTATCCACAAAAGAAGAAAAGGATCAACCAAATACCAAGGAAAAATTGGAACAAGTTTCTTTCCTTTCCAGAAGGGTGCAGTGCAAATGAAGAGTCGTCTTAATATAAACAAAACTCTAGGGTTTCCGGACGACACGTCGTCAACAAAATTCTTCTAGGCGATTAGTCGTCTGCACGTTTCAATGTCAGGAATACTTGATTCTCTAAAGACAAAACGTCCAATAATGGGAGAAAAAAGAGGGAGTAGACCAACTTATTGGAAGTTGAGAAAACAGCGAACATATGGGAATGACTTTTACTGAGAGAAATAAATCAAAGAAGTACTTACTGCTAAATCATAGACTAATGAAATTGATATGTAGCCTAAAATTGGAGAAATAAGGAGTCAAAATTGCGCATTCAACAGCTTTAATTGCCAAGTCAACTCCCATTCTTTTTTTTGCCGAATAAAAGGGAGATGGGACGATCGGTAAGTGGTGTATCTCTGCTGAGCGTTACCATGCAGGCTTAAACCGGAAGATACTCTCCCCGCTATGAAATGTTCCTGTGAGCCATAGCTGACACCCGACAGCGGACTTGGACCCGTGCACGAGTGTGGTTACCACCAACGATAAGCGGGCTGGGCCTGAACAACCCAAATCTATGCAAACGTGGACTCGAGAGACAACATGGACTACCCAGACCAAGTTCGAACTCGCGCCTGTGAACCGAGGTCAGCGTACTCCGTCCGCTCGGCCACCCCTCCGGGGGTAAGTCAAGTCCCATTCAATTAATCTGAAATATCGCAAGTGCCAAAGTAGCACATACAGTATGGCCTCAATAATTAATGAAGCCAAATGTCACGCAGACTAGTCGAGTTTTGAACCCGCCAACTTTGGTGTTCAAAAACCACTGAAGATTCAACCATTTCCCTCCCCCAATGTCAATATATAATGTCCCTTACCTCCATTACATATTCGCAACTCAATACAAACACACCATACAATTTAATTGGTCATCACAAAAAATCCTCCACAACATTGTTAGACTATTGTTTTTTTTCCCCAAAAACAGAGAGATGGCAAGGCTTACTGGTGCAATTTATGGTTTTCTTGTGTTAGACTGTTAGTATTGTCGCAATATGCAACAGCGCAAACAGTGCATGTCGTTGGCGACAGAATGGGATGGGCCGTGCCACAGGGCGGTGCCAATGCCTACATTACTTGGGCTAATGGCAATACATTTTCAGTTGGTGACATTCTAAGTAATTCATTTTCTTCTTCGATTTCAGAGCCACTAATCTTAATATGTCAATTGGTTATCTTAATTCAACAATAATTTATCATTTCTCTTGTAGCATTCAATTTTGGAACCAATGAACATGATGTACTAAGAGTTCCCAGAGAGTCCTTCGATGCGTGCAGTGAATCAAATGTGATCGGAGACATAATCACAACTGGTCCTGTTAACATAACCCTTGATGCCGCTGGTGAGCATTACTATATCTGCATCATTGGACGTCACTGTGCTTCTGGAAAGAAGTTGGCAATCACTGTTTCAGGTACTCCGGGAGCATCACCACCCCCTGCTACGCCAACCACTCCTGCCACTCCTTCACCCACTGGTAATTCACCAGCTGACTGTGCTCCAACCCCCACCCCAGCTGGCTCCACTGATCCTGCTCACAGGGTCCCACTACTAGTTCCCCTCCTCCACCTGGGTCTTCGTCTTCTAAAGCTTTGGCTAGTGTTTTCGTCTCTTTTGGGGCTATTCTGATGGCTCTGTTATTTTAGAAACCTGGACTGTTGTGTCTATGCGTATAGTTTTGTTGTGTATGGTTTGGTCCATTTATTTAAATTGCGGTTTTTGTGATACTTAGAAGGATTAGATGAGAGATTTACAGTGATTATTCTTTTTTTGATCAAACAGTGATTATTCTTTTGTGTTACAGTATTTCATTTGGAATGAAATTTGCAGTTCATTGCAACATTTATTTTGACAGATTGAACGTATGTCATATATGAAATATTCACACTATATCTGTCTACCGTTCGCTCATTTCTCGACTTCAAACGTGCTACTCTCTCTTCTCTCGTCGTGTAAAAACATGGCTCAAGCCACCATGGATCACTTTCTGTTATCGTCACTTTGAATTTGATCTTTCGTATTTATACCAACTTTTCATGTTTATTAATAATAGAGAAGGAAATGTATGTTTTATTTTAATCTTTGTAAATAAGAGAGAAGGAGGTTAAACGAATCTGAAAAGGGAGTGGAATATTAAATGTTAAAAACTTTTGATTATGGTAACTGGCGGAGCTATACAAGGAGTTCATAATGCATACATAGAGTAAAGCACAAACAACACGATAACTAGTTGAAGCAACCTTGACACCAACTTGCTCCAAAATCTGGAATTTAGAACAAGTTTAGCTGACTCTCCCCTGCCCTCTGGTTGACCCTTGAGAGCTCTGCAATATACACCTCTCGCTCGGTCCTGTGGAATTGGGTGTACTGTCAACTGAAAACATTTTTTTGGTCCTTGAGGTATGCTGTATTTTTTAATTAACTCCTTTTATTTTGAAAATTAGTCAAATTAGTCTCTACAGCTTAATTCCGTTAATTGAGTTAAAATCATGCTACCTAAAAATTAAAATCCTACCATTTGCAAATCAAAATTAACAATCATAATAGAGAACCTCACATTACAAAAGCAAAACTATCAAAAAGTACAATAAGAAACTGTTAAACTTGTTTATGTTATCACATAAAAATCAAAAACTACAATTAGAAAAAACAAATTTAATAAAATTCAATTAGTTTTTGTTAACACTAACTAATATTAAATTGATTTCTCTCTAAAATTCATTACTTTTAGTGCTTTGGAGTCGCTTAGTGTAAATTATGGCTTTGCCACAATTTATGGTCCAAAGGATATTGTTACAAGTCCTATGTGAAATCAGCGGTTACACGTAAATGATACAACAATCAATTATAGCTGTTTTAATCAAGATTTAACAGAAATTTTAGAACCAAATTATCTTCAAATCTAGAGTCTAATGACAGCTTAGATTCTTTAAAAATAGTTCAGCTTTCATTAGTACTATTATAGATAATTAAGGATGTATCCGAACTGCTCAAAAAAGGGGGGCAAA
Organism: Flueggea neowawraea; assembly: GCA_948243855.1. Taxonomy (NCBI): domain Eukaryota; kingdom Viridiplantae; phylum Streptophyta; class Magnoliopsida; order Malpighiales; family Phyllanthaceae; genus Flueggea; species Flueggea neowawraea. Next base: position 7,078 of record CAODLS010576114.1, on the reverse strand, counting down.
AAATGGCAGACGGCATGTGATCGGAGTTGTCTTCCGAGGGGTTTCAGGATTAGTCTACACCAGACGCTTGGCTGTGCATTTCTGATTTATGGAAGACGGACTACTGTGTCGTCGATGTGTTTTTCAGCTATTTACGGCAGCCAATAATAAACGACAAGTTGGTTTACGGACGACTAGACTTTAACCTAGAGGGAAAAAAGGTCTAGACTTCAGAATTTACAGCTTGTAATAAACGATAAGTTGGTTTACTTAGACCGTCCAGCAACTTCTAATTTCCACAATAGAAGGAAAGGATCAACCACATACCAAACAAAATTTGGCACAAATTTCCAATCCAGAAGACTGCAGCATAGGCGAAGAGTCTTGTTAATGTAAACAAAAGCTCCAGACGACATGTCTTAAAATCTGCTAGGCGATTAGTCGTCTACATGTACATTTCGATGTGATTAATTTTTTTTTTGACATACAATGCGAGTAATATTTGATTCTCTAAAGACAAAAGGTCCGAAAAATGGGGAAAAATACTCCAAATTATTCCGAGTAACATTGAACACAAAGGCGTGGCTTTTATTGAGACAGAGAAACCAAATTACTAAGAATCAACTACTCTCTCCATTTCGATTTATTTGTCATTTAAATTTCAGCACACGAATTAAGAATACATTTAAAATGCCTAATATTAAGGCAATTTGATTCTTATACCTTTAAAATAGTAAAATGTAATTTTAAAAAACGTTTGAGTTAATGTTAACTAAGGATATATGTGAAAAAAGTTAATAAATGCTCTCATGAAATTGTAAAATAAAAATTATTTTGGAAAAAATGAAAATTTACTTAAAATTGAAAAGGAGGGAGCTGTAATCACTGCGATAACATAGACTTATAAATTGAACTGAGGTCTAACTAACAAACCTAAAAAGTGTCACCCTCTTTTATTAAAAAAAATAAACCTAATATTGGAGAAAATAAGGAGTTAAAAATTGCTCATTCATGATTCAACAAATTTTTTTTTTCAAAATGATTCAACAGTTTAATTGCCAAGTCAAGCCCATTCAATTACTCCGAAATATTGTAAGTGCCGAGTAGCATACTGGTATGGCCCCAGTTATTAATGAACACAGTAGATGCATCTGCAGATTAGTCCACTTTTGAACCCTCCAACTTTGGTGTTCAAAAACCCCTTCAAACTTCCAACCACTTACCTCCCACATCTCCATATATAATGTCCCTTCCTTCAGTTTCATACTCACAACCCCAATACAAACATATTATACAATTTAGTTAAACATCACAAAAAATTCTCCTCAACATTTTTCAGTGTTTTTTTTCCCGAAAAACAGAAAGATGGCAAGGCTTGCTGGTGCAATTTCTGGTTTGCTTGTTTTGGCATTGTCGCAATATGCAGATGCGCAAACAGTGCACGTAGTTGGCGACAGCAGGATGGGCCGTGCCACAGGGCGGTGCCAATGCCTACGTTACTTGGGCTAATGGCAGGACATTTTCAGTTGGTGACATTCTAAGTAAGTCATTTTCTTCCCAATTTCAGTGCCACTAATCTTAATATGTCAATTGGTAATCTTGATTTAACAATAATATATCATTTCTCTTGTAGCATTCAATTATGGAACCAATGAACATGATGTACTAAGAGTCCCCAGAGAATCCTTCGACTCATGTAGCTCATCAAATGGAATTGGAGACACAATGACAACTGGTCCTGTTAACATAACCCTTGATGTTGCTGGTGAACATTACTATATCTGCACCATTGGACGTCACTGCGCTGCTGGACAGAAGCTGGCAATTACTGTCTCAGGTAGTCCTGGCGCATCGCCACCCTCTGCCACTCCTACTCCTGCTGCGCCGACTACTCCTTCACCAGCTTTGAGTAATACACCGGCTGATTGTGCTCCCACACCAACCCCGGCAGACCCTACCTCTCCCGGGTCACAGGGTCCCACTACTAGTTCACCTCCTCTGCCTGGGTCTTCATCTTATAAGGCTTTGGCTAGTGTTTTGGTTTCGTTAGGGGCTATTCTGATGGCTCTTTATTTGTTTTAGATACTTAAAACTGTTGTGTTTCCGAGTATGGTTTTGTCATGTGGACAATTTGATCCATCTATTTACTTTGTAGTTTTGAAATACTTTAGATAGATGAGAGATTGTCTGGGATGGATTCTTTTGTGTGTTTCAGAATTTTGTTTGTAATAAAATTTGTGTTTAATATTTATTTAATGAATTGAGGTTGAATTTTAGCTCAAACATTGTTAGTTATAACACTTTTGGTTCGGACTTGGCTATGGTGTTTTATGTTATGTACTTAGTATTCTTTCAATGATCAATATTTATTTAAATTATCTAAATTTGATCTAATGATTGTGTTATTTGTCATTAAGTTTTTAATATGTTGACATAATCTAAACCGTTAGATTAAATCTAAATAATTTAAAACAAATGATCATTAAAAACACTTAAAGTACATAATTATAAAAGCACTATAACCAACTCCCTTTTAGTTCTAATAAAAAAAAAATCTCAGTCATAGCTAAATATTATTAGCAAAATATAATGGAACATTTTTCACATGCCCTTTATGACATCTACACGTTGATTAAGTGTAGTAGGAAGTCATTAATTAAAAATGTTGAAAATGATCCTTTATTTTTCATGAAGTGTTAGCAATACTCTTTTTTTTTTACACTTCCTCATTGTTTTCTTTTCAACTAAAATTTGGCATGCCAAAAGTAAAGTTAATATTATTAAATATATCAATGCAATAAATAACACATATCAAAATTTGATTGAGAGTGTATAAGACCGTACATGAAAAAAAGTGTTGCTGACAATTTCCATTTTGCAATGATGAATTATGATTAAGGCGAAATTCTCTTGCGATGATGGATTGTGATTAAAACGGAATTCCCGTTATTATGATTAAGACGAAATTCCTATGAAGCTTAAAACTGAACCTTCTGCTAGGAAAACAAGCCATAGAAACACATAATAATGGAAAAAAAATAATACAATACATGATTTACGTGGTTCGATCAATGTGATCTACGTCTACGGGAAGAGAGAGCGATCAGTTCTATTATTCACAATAAAAGTCGGTCAAAAAGTTACAAGAGTTTCTCAAGCCATCTATTTATACGTATACAATATTTACTAGGCAAAATAACCAACCTCAAGCCCTAATTCTCATCAAAGTGACCTCCAGAATAAAGACACGGGCATGTATGATAAAGACATGGTCGTGTCTTTAATTACACGGACAAATCCCGTGTCCGTGTGATTATGCGGCAAAAGCATGGAGTTACAAGGGAAAGGACACAGCCGTGGGCTAGGCCGTGTCCCACTAGATTTCGTTCGTCTTCATTTTAGTGCATGATACGGGCGTATCTATGGCTCGACACTTAAAGACACGGTTCAAGAATGCCCGTGTCTTCCCAATGACGTCCCAAAACGCCTCCAAATTCACCAAATCATCTCCAACATGTTTTGCCTAACCAAAACACTCAAGGGACTTCAACTCTTGATCAAGAAAATGCCATTCAACTCAACAACTTCCCTTGTTGAATTTATGAGATTTCACAGAGCAATGCTTATGAGTTTCACAAAATATAGATGAACTGTCGACTTGATTTAAGCAAAAAATATTGGGTTTCTAGATGACATGTCGTTAATCTATTTCAGGTGAGCGCGATTAGTAGTTTACATGCACTGATGCACATTCCAATGTCAAAATAATGGGCGAAAGAGTGATAATAGACCAACTTATTCGTTACTTATTGTAGAGAGTGGCAATGAGCAGAAAGGCAAGATTTTTACTGAGATAAACTAAAGAAGTAGCTACAGCTAAAGCATAGGCTAATGAAATTGAACATAGGTCTAACAAAACTAATTTGAAGCAATAATGAGTCAAAATTGCCCATTCAACAGCTAAAACCCGTCATGTCCCCACCAAATTGTTACGCAATCTGGCAAGTAGTATGGCTCAAATAATCAATGCAGGTGTTGAATATATGCATGCAGATTATAGTCTAGTTTAGAAGTCTCCAACTTTGGGGTTCTATTTTGAGGCCTTGAAGGTTTCAACCATTTCCCTGCCCACATTTCATCGACATGTCGTTTAAACATTATTATAAGAAATAATAGAATATGCAGGAGACAGGGACGGACACAAGGGGGTAACGGGACCGGCTCCTACGAGGTCCTACATATATAATTTCATTATAATATGAGGTTATATATATAATTTTATTATAATAATTTTTAAGTTATTAAATTTAAAAAATTAAATAATTAAGTCTTTAATTTGATTTATCATCCATCCATTTGTCACTTAAGTCACTGCAAACTTTTGAGGTGTCATTCAGTAGTGTCCTTGGGTGAAAATAATTTTATGTGCTGGAGGTATACTAATTAGTAATTGTTTAGTTCAGCTAACAAATTAAAGGCTTATACCTGTATACCACCGACCGAATTAGGCTTATACCTGTAGTCCTATTTCCTCCTCTTCTTCTTCTTTTTTAACACAGAGGACCTTATTAGAGCTCAAATATAATAATTGAAGGAATTAAATCTTCATGACAACTCAAGAATCAATCCTTCTTTAGGCAACCACTTCAAATACACTGAACCTTTACTGGCAAAAATGTTTATCTTTAATATCCTGAATAAGAGCTCGATAGAGACCATCCAAATTCTTAAGGGCCGAATTGACGAGCAGTTTAAATGATATAAGTGTCCCTTTATTTGGTAGATAATTGTCCTATATATATATATATATGGACGTTACTATATATATGGACATTTGTAATGGTTAAAATCTCTAAAAATCTGATGTTCATGTCACATCAGTATTTTAGAAAATAATATTTTTTGAATATTATTCAATTTTTGATCAATTAAATATCAAAGATAGAGAATATTTAAAATTATGGAAATAAATATTAAAAAATTAAAATAAATAGTTGTTAAATCTATTTGGTAGGATATAAGAGATATTATTTTTAAAATTTGGTGTTAAATTTTTAAAAGAAAGATATAGCATATGGTGTTTAATTAAATTGTAGAGTTATATGGTAATATTTATTTTAATGTAAAAAGAGAGAGAGATGTTAAAGAAAAAAAAAGAGAGACAAATGTTAAAAAAAAGACCTATGTTTTAAAAAAGTGGGTTATTTTTTATAATTAATTTTTAAATTACATTTTCTTTATATTTTAAAATAAAAATTAAAAAATAAAACAATTATTAGTTAAGTAGACAAGAAGAATCAACCAATTGGAATAAAGAAAATAAACTAAAAAAAGCTGAAAAGAAAAGAATAAATGAAAAGAAGAAAAAAGATAAGATAAGAAATTAAAAAAAATGGAAAACAATGTACTCTACCCATTAGTAATTTGGTGATGAGATTAGAAATTTAATGCAATGGGAGTCTAAGATGCCCTAATGACATACAAAAATTCACTAGTTATTTTTTTTATTAATAATCTTTACCTTTTCTAATTTTTCAAAATTTTTAGATCAATAAAAATCATAAATTTTATTTAAATCCCTAAAGTAACTTAAACATCTTAAAATTTTGAGTTAGATTTAGTGCATATGAATGTATATTTTCAATTGATCCATGTACAATAAGGGTCCCAGCTCCTCCACACACTTTCGGCTATGCAGCATCAAACTTAGCTTTACAGAGTTTTTTTTTTAAAAGAAGAAAAATACGGTTGAGAATTGAAAAACTGATAGATTCACACTGCATCATATTGTCAATAGTCGAGATCGAACCCCTTATATTCCCATTTGGCTCAGACCAAGATTTGAGCAACAAAGAACTAGAGTGACTATTTTTCAAATTTGTGGACTAAAATAGAGAATACATCAAATCTCAAAGACAACCGTGGATTTCACCCAAATTTTTAACATAGTTTTCACAATTTTTGGAGTTCCAAAACTATTTTTTCCAAATTTTTTGAATATTAAAAATGGTTTAAAAATTGTGAAAAATATGTTTTCTGCCAAAAATTATTTTAGAAATTAGTTTTCAAAATAATTGATTTTAAAAACATGCAAATATGGTTCTCATTTAGATAATTGAAATGAAATTTCAATTATTTGGGGAATACACAAGTGTGTATATACCCGTTTCATTTGTAAGTTATTACGAATATGCGAATGAGGTAAAACCATGTTGCATCGAAAAAATTGCGAATTAAGAGAGAATTTGTACGAATCCCAAAACGAGTATTTTGGTATTGTGGAGGTTGTAAAGAGAAGAAAATAATTGTGCATAAGTGCGCATAGGTGATGAAGGTTCGCTTATTTCATAAGAGATTATGATTCACATCACCAATATTGGTTAAATGTATTGGTCCATAATAAAATTTCATGAAAACATGATTTCCTAAGTATCTTGTTAGAGATTTTAAAAATAAAAACGTTTTGACATTGTTATGTCCAATATTAAACTATGATCGTGAAGAAAAATCATGAGAAGTGGTAGATTCACTTTAAGGTCATTTGATTTATAGAATTCTTCGAAAAGTTGGTACAACCACTTTTGAATTCTATTCTAACATATTGGATTATGGTTCATTATGTATCTAAATTGGTATGTATAAATTTAATGCTATATGAGTTTGGAATTATATTGGAGATATTTAAGCATTATTTATGTGTTAATGCTGACCAATGTTAATGTACGTGTATTAACATTGAAATTGATTGTTTGGATATCATGTTGGTTTAATAAATGATATTGATTTCATTTATTATTTTTTGGCTTATTGTTATGTTGATTCGCCTTAATTTAATATACAATATTTTATATGTTGAATATATTGTCCAATTATTGAGTTTGTCTAAATAATTGAGATGACCAACATAGATTCCCCTAAGTCAAGTGGACTTTAAAAGTGAATCCAAATAATCATTATTTACTGTCTATAAAATTAAATATAGTATAGTTAATTATTAAGACCGAGATGGTACATGTGCACTTTATGTACATTTCGATTCAAAACTTAATAAGAGGCTATACTAGTTTAATTTTGGTTGGATAGTAAATATATGTGTATT
>CAODLS010575863.1:0-18349 GCA_948243855.1 Flueggea neowawraea | reverse complement strand
ACGTACGTGAATAACAACTGACGTACGTGACTTCTATGTCTGAACCATCCAGTAGCTTCTGTTTTCATTTTGGAGCATTTCGCATACTTGAAACTCAATCTCACGTACTTTAGTTCAATGTGACGTACGTGACTTTTTATGCTTGAGTACGCGAATGATCAATACTTGACCGTTGCCTCATTTATTTGTCTCGATCCGCGTGAAATTTAAATAAACATCATCTGAACTGAGATATTCATTTTGTCTTGTATGGCTAACGTACGTGACTTATGATGTCACACGTACGTGTGACTTCATGCCTTCAATTGAATCAAGACTTGAATTTTCCCACTTCAATTTCGATCAAGTTTCACGTACTTTTGATACCTCTCACGTACGTGACATTATCTGACGTACGTGAACATTGTCTAACGTACGTGATGATCACTTCTTCCAACTTCCAGTAGCTTCTGCTTTAGGTCGCAGTCGAACACACGTACTTGAGATTAAGCTGATGTACGTGACATGCACATACATACGTGACATGTACGTGAATCTTCTTCAGGTCAATTCTGCGATTTGTTCATCATCAAAACTTAGAGAAATTCCAATGTTGACCACCATTGGTCCAATAAGTTTAGGTATAGACCATAGTATATTATAACTATAGTGTATAGTATAGGCATAATATATAAGGTAAATGATGTATTTATAGCATTTCTAAGCCTTTGTGCCCCTAAATTTCATGTTGTACACCATTTTACACCTAAATTTCAGGTTATACACCAAAATTTCATGTTGTGTACACTTTTGTACACCTAAATTTCATATTGTACACCTATATTTCATATTGTGTACACATTTGTATGTTTTGTCTTTATTATCATAAATAAGAATTTTCAACCCATTTTTTTTAGTCACCCTTAAAAGAGCAACATATATTTGACTATGACAAAATAGAAGAGGGGGAGATACAATCTAACATATGAAAGTAATTGTTCTTGTCTTTTATTAATTGTTATGGCAAAACAAACAATTAACCGGTATTGTCTTCATTGTAATTTAAAGGTAATTTGAGATTAAGGGAGTCAGAGAAAGTCGGTGAATGAAAATATTTGTGCTTGACATTGCAACCAGTAATTATTTTAGCCCCTGTCACATGTTTTCTCAAGTAAGTGATGACCAATCGAGTACCATTACACAATTCAACAGTCTGATCTATATTAGAGAGCAACATCACAAGTATCCTAATCTTCAACTTTATTTGTAATTCGGCAACTTAAAAGAAGTGATAGTGTTCAAAATATCGCGACCTATTTCCGGACCATGACCGGCGTACTAGGTGAACTGTCTGTGGGAGCCTAGCACATCTTGCACAAGCCTCAAAGATTAGATTTACTCCTCAAAACATTTGATAAATTTTATTATTCAAAACATATGGAACGTAAAATAGATTTGTATAAAATCGATATATATATATATATATAATCAATATTCTAGAATAATATCAATGGGTAAAATCAATCTAAATGTATCAAAGTATGAAAGGCAACCAAGTAACCCAACAACATCTCGGTGTGAAGTTCTAACACTCAAACTGAATTGCCACTCTGTTTGGGTAGGGCAGAGAAAATGGAGTATTGTCTCTACCTTCTTCAGATCTACAATGATCTCATCCGTAGTGTCCTAGAAATGCCACTTAATGAAGTCAAAACTTGCACTTCGAGAACTTCGCTTATAACTGATGCTCTCGTAAAGTCTACAAGACTGAGCTTAAGTGGTCCTTGTGTTCATCCCTACTCCTCGAGTACACCAGAATATCGTCGATGAAGACGATAACAAACCGATCTAAGTATGGTTTGAACACTTTGTTCGTCAAATCCATAAATGTCGCTGATGCGTTAGTCAACCCAAATGACATCACTAAGAACTGAGTGTTCATACCTAGTTCAAAAAACTATCTTGGGAATATCCTCCCCTCTAATCCTTAGCTGATGATATCCCGATCTTAAGTCAATCTTAGAAAATCACTACGCACCCTACAACTGGTCAAATAAATCATTTATCCTCGGAAGTGGATATCGGTTCTTCACTGTTGCCTTGTTTAACTGTTGGTAATCAATACACATATGAATACTTCCATCCTTCTTCTTTACAAATAAAATCAAAACGCCCAAGGTGAAACGCTCGATCGAACAAATCCCTTATCCAACAACTCACTCAACTGGGTCTCCAGCTCTATCTACTCTATCGGTGCCATACGATACAGTGGAATTGATATCGGATCAGTACCAGACTATACCTCTATAGAAAACTCAATCTTACGCTCAGGCGAATGTCCCAGTAACTCCTCCAAAAACATATCAAAAAACTCTCGAGCTATTGGTACGTCTTCTACTCTCAACTCTGGTCCTACGGACTCAGTTAATAAGAAAGCGAAATACGCCTCACAACCTTGACGAATCATCCTCTCTGCTCTAGCGGCTGACATATAACCCCGTATAACACTGTTTTGCTCGTCCTGATAATAGAACTTAGTCTAAGCAGGTGGTCAAAAACATAACCTCTTGGCAAAGCAATCCAAAATAACATGTCACTCTAAAAGCCAATCCATTCTAAGAATGACATCAAACTCTCCCACATCCAATAATATGAGATCGACTACCAACTCATGCCATCAAACGAAATCACACAATACTGAACCTCGAAATTAGTCAATAACTTGTTGCTCAAAGGTAATCAAACCTCTAGCAACTTGTCCAATTGATGCAACACTAATCCTGAATGCTCAACAAAATGCGGAGTAATGAATGAATGTGATGTACCAGTATCAAATAATACATCTGCAAGTGTACCAAAAATAGAAAGTGCACCAGTAACTGCAGCATTGGAGGTTTGTGCCCCCTGACGAGTCAGATGATACATTCGTTCTGCCCGACCTGCCCACGACCGGTACCCTGGCCAATCTGGCTATGGCTACCAAAACCTATTGCGCCTCTGCCAGCTCATATGCTAGTAGTGTATGTATCTCTGACCACTGACTGAACTGTTTGTGATCCTGTACCATACTTTATGGGACATTTAACTACCTTATACCTCAGTTGTCTATAATAAAAACAAAGGCCTACTGCCGTGGTACACACTATTGAATGTCTCTTTCCACACGTCTCACAAGGAGGACGTGAGCCTTCGAAACTCTGTCCTCCAGTATGCCCAATTGGTTGTGGCACACTAACACTCTGAGAGTCATGTCCCTATTGCTGACCTCCAAAGGAATGTCGGTGTCTCTGCTCCAACTGACCACTCTGTCCTCGACCCTGCTGGCTGCCTGATGTGCCCTAAGTCTTTACCCTCTTGGGCTCTCTCGGATGCCTCGCATCTTGATACTTCATACTTCTCGCAACCTCAGCAATCTGCGACATGATCGTCAATCTCTGAGTCACCACCATTCTACTGATCTTGAGTAGCAACCCATTCGGAAACTTCCTTTATAAAGCCTCATCACTACGGGCCTCAGTAATTGTATATCTGTTCAACTCCCAAAACCTTTCCTCATACTCAGCCACTGACATATCAGGCTCCTGATGAAACTCGGTAAACTGATCTACCTTCCTATCCCTCTCACTTTGAGGAAGGACAGACAACTAAGCTCACTCTTGAACTCCTTCCAAGTGACAATCCTGCGAGATCCTTGATCCTGCCACCATCTAGCAACTCGATCATCCAAAATGAATGATACAAATCTAACTCTCGTAGCATCGTCAGTAATCTCCATAACCTCAAAACATCATCCTACTGTGAAAGTGAAATTCTCAGGATCCTCCTCCATCTTGCCCGTAAATCTAGGCAGAGCGAGCTTCAAAAACCTGACGAGATGTGACTTAGCCTCATACTGTGGTACTATTGGAGCTATGATAAGTGCGGGTGAAGCTGCCTTAATATGAGGTGCTGGAACTAATGGTGCTGCAAATGGCTGGACAGGCTGACCTCTGGCTGCCTGACCTATTAAAAGTGCATCCACCTGGATAAAAACCTGGGTGAATCACTCAAAAGCATCCATCAGACCCGCAGTCGCTGGCTGAGACTGAGGTGCTGGTGCAACAACATTTGGCAAAGAGCCCGAACAAAAGGCGTCACTAACCAAAGACTCCTCACTGGTATCCAAGATGCGGAACAGTTACCGAAGCCAAAATTTGTATACCTGGAACATAAAATCAACCATAGACATAAAATAAAATGGGGATTAGAATCCAATGAGGAATAGCACTCCAAAATGCCCCACACATGCCTCACAGAGATTGTTTTGAAAACAGTTCGCAAATACCACATACAAGTATACATAGATATATATATATATATATATATATATATATATATATATATATATACACGCTATGTAAATAATAGCTTTTCAAAAAAAAAACATTTCGAAATTGTTCGCAAACAAAGCAACTAGCATGCACATAGGCGTAATAAAAATTATTTCAGATTTAAATCAGAATGTCTGAGTCAAAACATATATCGTAGATATGGGACTAAAACAAGCATGATATAGACTCTGCCACTAATCACGAGGTGTTGTGGACCCATCACTAATGGTGATTGAAGACTCCGCCTCTAATCAATATCAAATCATGTGATGAATCAGAACATATGGCTACCGACATCCCTAGTAGCTGAGATTTCTCAAATCATTAGTATACCAAAGGCTACTTGCCTCGTAGCACATGTTTTCCCATATCAGAAAACCAAATCATATTATAACATAGTATAAAAATCAAAGTCCTACAAAATAGCCTCAAAATTACAGAGGAGATATAATATATATATATATATATATCAATTTCAAAACAAGTACTGATTATTAAATCAGATAATCAATTTATTAGCCTAGTCAATCCTTAGATTAGTCTATTTTCATAAATGTGTTCAGCACATAAAAAAGCAATAATAGAGGTTTTAAGACATAGTTGGTCTCACTGGCAGGAACAAGAAGCTAAACGGTCACAACAAGGCAAATATCAAAATATGGTATTGTAGTAATACCAAATGTATGATATGCAAATACAAATGTAGACCCTCAAGGTCGCTCAAAACTCACTACGAATGAGAACCTATCACTCTCGACCCAAATTTCAAAATGTACGTAAAATTACAAGTTGCTCCCTGAATAATGTAAAATTATTTTTTAGTCCCTAAGACTTGACAAATTGAAAAACAGTCCTCAAAGCATTCTGGAGGTACTAACTAGTTCTCTATAAGTCAGAATTTCCAAATGCATTCCCAAACTCTCAAAAATCGCAAAATAGTCTCAGACTCGTAAAATTACAAGTCAGTGCCCATATTTTCAAAAATTACAACTTTATACCTCAAATTTCTCAAAATTACAAATCTAACTCAAAAGTATCAGAAATTACAAATTTGGATGAACTTCTCCAGAATTTACGAAAATCTGTCCAACAAAGTTTATTCTCAAAATACCAAAACCACATTCCGCTCGATTCCCAAAGAAACCAAACATCCACACAAACTCTTATCGATCTCCTGAACACAGATCCAACCTCTAATTCAACAAATAAACTCAGAATCTTCTAAAATTTCTCATTCGAATTCCTATGACTTATAAAAATAAATCATCAAATCTCCAAACCAAACTCAAATATAAGTAGTTCTAACTCTTAGCCTTCAAGATACATCAGAAACAACACCAGATCTAATAACAAATCCGTCAAAATCCAAAACCTTAGCTCTAAAAAAAATCATTTCGTTCAAACACCAACACCCCAAAACCGAAGCTTAAATCTCATGCTTTCGACCTCAAACAACCATAATTTAACACCCATTAACTCCTATTTCAACAGAAAGGAAGAATCCGAACCAACTTGAAATTCGGCCAAAACCTTTGAATGCTCAAATGCATAGAAAAAAAAGGAAATGAAGAGATTAATGGATGTTTCTTACCACAAGAATCAATGTAGAAGCAAGAAGAAGCAAAGGAAGTCAAAGATAATTAAATGAGGAAGTACTTTGGGGGTTGAGGTGAGTTATGACCGAAGAAAGGGTAAGTGGTGGGGGGTATTTATAGACCCATGAGATGAAACATTACGTTTCACTCAAAATCGCCCAGAAAGAACACACATACGTGCGCAGTTCCCAATCTATGAAAGTAGAATTGTGCTCTACGTGGGTAGCATCCCACACAACGTGCATAGACGGTAGATCTAGGAACCTCTCATTCTCAAATCTGCAATCTACATACGTTCCATCATGTAGATCATCTCACTTGCTCACAGGTCAAGTCCAAGCGCTGATCAACGTACGTAGAACCTCACATGCACACAACACTTACAACATAAACAGACAAACCTAAGCATGTTGACGGTCGAACTCAAACCACGTCTACATGTGTAGTAGCCTATCCAACACACGTAGATGACCTCCAGTGTGCCTTTCACACATAACACTACATCCAAACACATTCCAAACTCAAAGATCAACATTCCAACTCCAAATCACTTCAGAATACTACAAGATTCCAGTTAGAACAGGCGAGATATTACAATGAGGTTAGCCAACCACCAGTGGTGTGTAACTGGGCCATTCAGCTTGAATATCCAGATGAGTGGATGACAGCTTCAGACACATAGGATGTGTCTTCTAACATTATATGTTTTTGATGTGTTTGGACTTGGCATGTAATCTGGAATAATTAAAAGATAGGAAATCTTAAAAATCTGATCTATGTGAAAACCTCTGTTGTGAAAATTTAATTTTCTCTGGGAATTTTGATGGTTTCTAAAAATAAATATTATATTTTAATGTTTATTATAATTTCGGTAATAAACCTTCAATTATGGATTTCAAGATATACTCCATAGAAAATGTTCTTTCTAGATTTAAGAATTTTTTGGAATAAATATTTTGTCTGAAAGTTTGATATAGTTTTTGCGAATAATCTGTCCGCTCTGCGTCAGTTGTTTGAATATTTTTTTAATAAATATTTCGATATATTTTCGGCAAAACATTTTGATATGGGACACATAGCTACGGGACATGTAGTCTTTGGTATACCAATGCTCTGGCAAGGTCCTAGTTATCGAGGTAAAGGGGTGACCTTGTAACTGGCCAGATACATGCTCTATTCTGTCTAGTGACATAGTACACATTATTATTCTATCTGTTCTGGTCCCATTGAGTTTTGAAACTATACTCTGAAAATATTTTGGAGATTTATGTCTGAAAATAGTTATGAAATTTTTGTCTGAAAATATTTACGGGATTTCTATCTGAAAATATTTTGGGAATTTCTCTCTGAGAATAATTATGTAATTTCTGTTAGAAAATATTTACGAAATTTCAGTCTAAAAATATTAATGGAACTTTTGTATGAAAATACTTATGAAATTTCTCTTTGAAAATATTTTAGAATTTCTCTCCGAAAATATTTTGGGAAAATGTTATTCTTTGTAAATACTTTGGAAAAATAAAGATGAGTTTTGTTAAATATTTTAAAAGGAAATATTTTCGGCTATTTCATACTCTGAAAACTAAATAATTTATCCAAGATAATTATTTGGCTAATATGTACGACTGTCTGTTGTCTGCCTTGTTTGCGAAAATTTTCGAAATGATTTTTTTAAAGAAAAAATTATTATCTGTTAAACTGTTTTAACATGACTAATAAGCCGACTATTAATAAATAGTATTTGGGTAGTATGCTTATGTTCTCCGAGGCTTGTGTGAAATGGGTCTGGTTATCATAAACGGTTCTTCTCGGAAGCCGGCATGGTCCGAAAATAGGTCACGACAAAGGTGGTATCAGAGCGTTAGATTTTGTATTATTTGGGTCCGTTGTGGAGCATAGATATTCTTAGTACTGTGACAATCATTTGCATGTACGCTATGTTCTTCTATTGTCTGTCGATATATTTTGGCGTCAGCATTCCGACATCTGCATACACATTTTGCTAGTCTACTGCATTCATAGATATGGATTAACTGGTGAGCTACCGACATTGTTTGATATGTTCACATCTCTGAACTCTTATATATTTCATTTGGTTCCGGTGCCATATTTTCTGTCTGTTGCATTAGTCTTCGTTCTGGGTCAGTAGTACCCTTGTTAGAGGAGTTTTGTAGGTGGAAAATTTGGTCGATGGTTCCTCATTATTCTGATTAGCATATTACTTGATCTATAGTATGAGATGTGGTGATTATCTAAATTGGTTTGAAGTTTAAATAATTTAGTTGAGGTCGCGTGATGTGACCTAAGGGTATTTCAGTGAAATTATGAGATTTGTTATGTCATATGAATAAGGCGTTTATGTTAGGTTAGAATTGAATTGTTGTTGCATTCGAATTATGGTATTGTGGGGAACTTGGGAAATGTGAGGAAAGCATTTGATTCGTTAGTAGTTGAGAATAAATAATAAGACCGATATGAGGTTTGATACGAGGAAATAAAATGGTACGACAAGACTGTCAAGCATTTGGGAGCTTGATGATATTACTAAGTATTATGTATTTGAGGAATTAGTGGATTAGTCCGGTAATGATTGATGATAAATTATGAGTCAAATTTTCGTGGCTTATGGAAGTGAATTGTTAAGATCAGGATTTAAATTTCACGATATATATATTATTTGGTGTTAATTAGAGTAAGACGGTGTTTGGAACGCTACATATTTTGGAGTGCTACAAGTATAAGTAATGGATTATTCTATGAATTTATTTGTCGATTTGATAATTATTATTTGGAAGTTGATCAATTTGATAAAGGAATAAAATTGAGATAGGTATTTTGATCTTATTGACTTTTGAGGATATTCAGTATACAGTGAATAGAAAAAAAATTGATATTGATACATGATAATGGAGGTTAACATTAGATGTATTAGTAAAATAGCCTAAGGATAAAAGTGATATGTAATTATCAATTTGGTGACAAATTCATCAACAGTTTCTTTGATTTCAAAGGTAAGTATTAGCAGTAAGGTGACAAGATTTCTGGAAACGATTGTGGGTATGATCATTTAAAATGTTGACAATTTTGTTTGAGGTTAAACAATTGTGATGAGGATTTGTAGTGAGTAATGTAAATATGAAGACAATATGGAATTTGTTGAACCAATTTTGGTTAACATGTAAAATCTGGAATTTTGTTGATTTAACAAAACAGTTGAAATAGTTAAGCTATGCACGTTCTACAACTCTCTAAGTACGTTGAATGGTGATCTAAGCACTTTGAATCAGGACCAATTCACGTTGATCATATATGAGATTTCCAGATTTGACGCTATGTCGCAAGAAGAACATACATTTCACGTAGAACATGCGTAAACGGCATTGCTATGCACGTAGATGCATCATATTAGTCGGCAGAATGATCCAAATATATGTTTTGTGCTTTGTACAAGGATCTATGCACGTAGTAAAGAAGAGACATCTACTGGTTTGATGACCACTCGATACTACGCACATTGAACCTTGGTCTATGCACGTAGACGGGTTCATTAGGCAAACTGAGAAGGACTCACAAGACAACCTGGTTGCGTTCTACATTAGTGACATGCGCATAAAAGAGCAAAAGAGACATCTTTGAGAAGACTATGCTACACACGTAGACAGAGATGACACATGACTGAAATAAAGCCAAATTCTATTGCAGTGTGTTAGAATTTCAAAAGGAATATTACCTGAAACATATTCAGATAATGTCAGGAGAGTACATAGAGTCACACACATAGCAAGGCATGTTAAGCTGTCAGACGAGATGAGCTGGACTACCAAACAAAACCAAGACGCTCCTCGATATTTGAAATTTGTATATTCTCTGACACATTCACCTGAGAAATCAAGGCATGATCTTTGGAGACACGTCAATGCACGTAGAACTCGGCATAGCGCACACAAAACTAAAGTTCTATGCACATAGAAGAAGTGTCTATGCGCGTAGGAGGCACCTGATATTAAGCAGTGGTTACTGGAATTTGTCCAACGCACACAGAATGAAGAACACTACACGTAGAACTCTGATAAAATTGTGAACTACGCTCACAATACCTATGGTATGCACGTAGTACGGGCTGACGTTAGTAATTTTAGCATCTTGTAACTTTCTCACAATAACTACTTTAGGATTTACAACGGCTAGTTTTTTTAGAGCACCTATAAATAGACGTCTCCAATCATGAGGTATAAAATAGAACAAATTTTGAGAGTGCCCAAGCTTTGCTAATTTATTTCATGACTATTTCTCTCATTGTATTCTTGAGTTCTTACTTGCCAACTGAGCTGTTGATTTGATATTTGCTTACTGAGTTGGTATAGGAATATTATTTCCATTTAAAAATACTATTATAATCAAGTTTTGGTTGTAAAGCTTGAGGAAAGGATAGGTTTACTTTGTTTATTTCCTTGAAAAACAAAGAAGTTTGATTTTCTTGTTTTGGCCAGTAAAAACAAGGTGTAAAAGGTTTTCTTGTGAGCCTGAAAAACAAGAGGTTGTAAACGGTTTGCCTTCACTTAGAAGTGAGGAAGTTTAGTGAATTCAAACTCTTTAATGAGCTAGAGGAGTGGGCGTAGATCAAAGAGGACCAAACCACTATAAAAATCAGGTTTTGTTTCTCATCTTTTACTCTCTGGATTTATTTTTTTGATGGTACTAAAAAGGTTGGATTGCTATTCAGAACCACTAAAGAGGTTGTAAAAAGGTTTTATTTTTTAGCAAGAAATTTAATTCACCCCCCCTCTTAGATTGCTATTCTAGGATTTCAATTGGTATCAGAGCTAAGTACTCAATATTTAAGGCTTAAACACCTTGAGTATAAGATCCAAAAATGGCATCCTTAGGAGAAATGCCTAGATATGAGGGTTTATCAATTAACAAAAATCTATTTTTTGATGGTAGTGACTATGTTTATTGGAAGACCAGGATGAGAATATTTCTCAAATGTGAAGCTGAAGAAGTTTGGAATGCAGTAGAGACTGGTCCTTATATTCCAAACAAAATTGTGGATGGAACTGAAAGTCTGAAGCCAAAATCAGAATGGACTGATTATGACAAGAAGATGATATGCTACAATAACAAGGCAATGCACATCCTATTATGTGCTTTAAGTAAGACTAGGTTTAACAAAGTCCAACAATGCTCAACAACACATGAGATTTAGAGGACTCTAGAGATTACATATGAAGGTACATCACAAGTTAAAGAAAATAAGGTGTTGCTCCTAGCTCGCAAATATGAACTGTTTAAAATGAAAGAGGGAGAAGACATTCAAGAGATGTTGGACAGATTCAATGACATCTTGAGTGGCTTAAAAGCACTTGAAAAAACCTATTCCAACTCAAAACTTGTGAGAAAATTTTTGAGAGCTCTGCCAAAGTCTTGGGCATCAAAGAAATATGCAATCTTGGAAGCAAAAGACCTTAATACGCTATCTTTGGAAGAGTTGTTGGATTCACTTCTCATACATGAAATGAGCCTACATGAAGACGAGGAATAAGCATCAAAGAGTGAAAGAAGAAAAGGAATGGATTTGAAATCCAAAATTGTTGAAGATTATAAGGAGGAGGGAGAAGAAGACAGTGATGATAAAGAAATGGCTATGTACGCTAGAAGATTCAGAAGATTCATGAGAAAAAACAAACCTTGGAAAAGAAGCAAAGATTAAGGCTCGAAGGAAGAGTCAAAAAGGGACTTCAAAAAGGATCAAAAGAAGGATTTAAAGAAGGAAAACTCAATCATTTGTTACAAATGTAACAAACCGAACATGTAAAGCAAGAATGTTCTCTTGCCAAGAAGTGCTCTAAGTTTTCAAAAAAAGAAGAAAGGAAAGGCAATGAAGGCTACTTGGAGTGACAGTGACGACAGTAACTCAGAAGAATATGGAAAGATATAAGAAATGGAAAATCTATGTATGATGGCAAAAGAAGGTGAATCCTCAAGTGATGAAGAAAATGAGGTAAGTGAAAACTATAAGTTTGATGAGTTACATGATGCCTTTGATGAACTATATGATGAATTTCAAAAACTTAGTGCCAAATATATTGCCTTAAAGAAAAACTCAACTGATTTTAGTGTGAAATTAAATGCCTTGAACAAAGAAAAAATGACTTTGATTGAAGAAATTTTTTTTTTAAAGAAAGAGGTTGAGAAATTTTCTTCTATTAATTTTAAGCTCACAAAAGGGAAAGAGAACCTTGAAAAACTTATTGGATCTCAAAGATAGCCCCTTTCCAAACATGACTTGGGTTACAACTATTTTACACCCCAAAAGTCTTCCAAAACTGTTTTTGTAAAACAAGGCACCATGGTTGATAAAAACATATACTTACTGTGGTGGTTATGGATACATAACATACACTTGCAAGTTGAGATTGACTAGAAATATTGGGACCAAAAAGATCTAGTTTCCAAAAGGAACAATTATACCCAATCTAGTCAAGACTAATCTACAAGGACCCAAAAAGATTTGGGTACCAATTTCAAAAGGTTGATATGTATTTGTAGGTGTGCATGAAAGCAAAAACCAAGAAGAATATGCAAAGAAAGTAGTTTTTCAAACTTTTCTTGACCACTAGTAAATTTTCCAACAACATAAGAAAACTCATTTTTCAATCTATCAATCTCATCACACAAATGTTGTTGTTCAAGCAAGCATGAAGAGTGGTCAATGGAGGAATTTTCAAGCTCATGAACACGTTTTGATAAATCATCATTTTCAATTTCTAAATCCTTGTTTTTTCTTTTTCAATGTTTTATTGAGCTTAAACACATCTTCAAAGTTTTCATTTAACTCATCAAAGGCATTCATCAATTCATCATATGTAGGGGCAATTTACCTTTTTTTCCTCCTCGTTGCTTAAGTAGGAGCTTCCTGCCATAAGAGCTAGATTGACTTTCTCCTTGTCAATGAATTCATCATCTTCATCATCACTCTAAGTGGCAACCAAGACTTCCTTCTTCTTACTTCTTTCAAAGGTTGGTTTTGAGAAAGAACTCTTGCAATCCTTTGCATAATGGCCAAATTTTCCACAATTGTAGCAAATCTCATCACTTTTTTTCTTGTAATTTGAAATCTTTCTAAAGTCTTCTCTTGGCCCTTCTTCATTTCCCTTTTCTCCTTAGCATCATGGAATTAAATTTTCGAATGTTCTTTGCATAAAGGGCTAGCTCTTCATCTTTTTCTTCTTCACTTTCTTCATCTTCTTCATCAGTCTCTTCATTGAAAGAAGCCCTTGCTTTGAAGGTTACACTCTTTTCTTTACGAAAAGATAGACTGCGATGTGGCAATGGAGCACGAAACTTATGGAAAATCGGGCACTCATTGTAGAACACACGCAATGAAAAATTGAATATCACAAATAGTCATTAAGCCTGTGAAAAATCGGGCGCTGACTAATGATAAAATGCTAAGACGTGTGGCAAGTGAAACTCCAAGTGGTATTGTCATAAACGCATGCAACAACTTACTCACTAAGATGTATGGCAAGTGAAATCTCAAGTAGTATTCTCATGAACGCACGTGATAGTTTATTCGCTATGGCATGTGATAAGTGAAACCTCAATGGTATTGTCATGAGCACACGCGACAATTTATGTACTTCGTCCTCAACAAGTAAATCAACTACTACTACTAACAAATTCTGTCGTTGCCAAATAAAGCCCCGACCATACAATATGAAAAGAACAACAAAGAATAAGCATCACAGAGACAAAAAGAGAAAGCAAAGCAGAAATATAAAAAAAAAAAGACAGAGAAAAGAGAAGAGATAAGAAAGAGGAGTGAAACTAAACCGAGAAGAGGGAAGGTGGTGGAAGTCGTCGGTTGAAGAGGAAACTTAAGCTCATATAAGTAAATCAATTGAGAAAAGATTGAAGCAGTTTTGTCAGTCGTGAGACCGGTGGGGATAACTTCCTGCGGCTTTGTGAGCTGAGATTGCATAAAGAAATTTGTCACTTAATTGGGGTAAATAGACAGTCAAACGAAGAAGGAAAATCAAGGAGTAGCCTGAATCACGAGCTTGAATCAAGGAAAATTTTCCAATTCAAGAATTAATTGCAGGATCCTAGAAATTTGATTTGATATTAAGAGCCAAAATTATGTTCGAAAATTGTCAGTTTAGGAAAAAGATTTGATTAAGAAGAAGATTTGGTGTGGAAAAGAGAAAGGAGGAGGGAAATTGCAAAAATTAAACTGGAAGGAATTCAAATTAAAGGCAGCAGAAGTTAAGAGCTAAAATCAAGCATGGAATTGCCAAATCTGGAGAAAATTCGATCTGGAAGACAAAAGAAAAAGTGAGAAAACAATATAGTTAAATGGGCTGCAGGAGAATAAATTCGCCTACCAAAAGGCAAACTGGGTTCATATGATGAACCAAACAAAAGCAAAATGGGCCTCGGATGGATGAGACAATTACACAATTTACCGTAGTGCAATGCCCTTTTTTAAAACAATATTTGTTTGCAAATATTAAGAATCTCACCTTATGTTTGTCAGATATCAAAAACGTAATTTTTTTAAAATGAGCGAGAATTCTCGATTTTTTGTGGGAAATTAACTTTTTTGTGAGAAATCGATTTTTTCTTAATCCAGATTGTATTTTATGTTCACAACGATTTACAATGGTTCGCAATAGGGTACACAATTCATATTTTCAAAAAAAATGTGAATAATTTTTTTAGCAATTTGACACAATTTTTTTTCCAAAAAATATTTTTTTCCTAGTGTTCCAACATCGAATAAGTGACTATGGATGGAAATGTTTATAAGGATAAGGACATGGATACTTAAGTAACAAAAGTGTAATATCCCGTCTATTATGATTAGTTTCCTGTGGCTTCCGTTCAATTTCGCTTTGGTTCTTGAATGACTCTGATGATGTTTAGGTGTTTGAGATGATAATTTTGGGTTGATGATGGTTTATGGATGTAAATGTCGAAAGGTTAAGTGTTGTTAAGTTTTGACAAGATGGAAGACGTACGTTATTTGAAGTCAAGGATGATCAACATACGTGGCTAAGTGCGACATAAGTTGTGATGTGTTTTCTGCGATCCAAGGCCATTGGGTGAAGAATAATGTACGTTAAGGGTTTGAAACGTACGTTGTGGGAGTTCAAAATGTATGTTGTGCGCTTCTATGATGAACGTTGCCTTTGTTTTTTGCTGGAACAATGTGTTTTGATCCATTCGTCATTATAACCCAAAAACCCGACTCCACTTCGGCCTCCACTCATTTTCTTCGCTCATTTCACTCCCAAATCTGTCTCTCAATGTCCCTCAGCGCCTCTCATTGCTTCCTTTTGATTTCTTGAGGTAATATTTCATCTCTTTCTTGGATTTGGATTCATTTCATGCTTTAAATTGATCTAGGGTTCCAAAGTTTTGATGATTTTGGTTGAATAAATGCTTAGGGTTGCTAGATTATGTTAAATAGGACTTATATTAACAAGAATCAACCCTAAAATCAAGTGATTTTATGATTTTTGAAAGAACTAGGGTTAGGTTTGATTTTGGTTGATTTTGGACTAATTTGATGTTTGTTTGATGAATTTGTTGATGGATTAATGTTCATGATATTGAGATCGACCAATGTGGTTGTCTAGTTTTGATTTTTGTCGGTCGAATCGAGAGTTTCATAATTTTGAGAATAATTTTCTGTACCTAATTCAGTTTTGTAAATTTCTGAAAAATTTTGGTTTAGATTGTAAATTTTTGAAAGCTGAGGTATATATTTGTTATTTTAGAAACTTGAGGTTAGGATTTGTAATTTTGAGAAATTATCCGTAGAGTTGTAATTTTTGAAACTTTGAGGATTGATTTATATTTTTTCGAGGACTCAGGGCTAAATGGTAATTTTGTGAGATGTTCGGTTTTCTAGGCGAGGGCGATATAATTTCGTTGGAGATAAGATTCCTAGGGCCAGTGTCTGCATTTGCATTGTATACATTTTGGTATCGCCACAATACCAGCGTCATAACTTTGATTATGCTTTTGTAACTGTTTTAGCTTCGTGTTCGGTCAGCCTGATCAGCCAGCCATCAGTGGTGCATGACTGGGCCACTCAGTTTGGACATCCAAATGAGTAGATGGCATGTTCAGACACATAGACTGTGTCTCTCTAACTTATATATTTTTGTTATGCTACGACTATAATATGTAATATTGGAATAATTAAAGGATCAAAAAATCCTAAAATCTGACATTCGTGAAATCCTTTGTGATGAAAATGCAGTTTGGAAACTACTATGTGTTTTATTTTTGAAATAAATATCGAGTTTTGATATTTATTGTAGTTTCTGAAATAGAAACTCTATTTTCGAGATTTGGCACATGCGTGTATATATCCTCTCTCTGTTTTTGATTCTGACTTGCATGTTTTGTTTATGTATATTAAACTAATATGTTTTTTATTTTTGGAAGAAAATATTGTTTTTTGATTTCTAAAACTAATACTCTATTTTGGGATTTTGAGACAATTTTTGTAACAATTATTTTGTATGGTTTCTGAATGTCTTTCTGAAATACTATTTGGCTTAAGTATAATTTTTGACGTAAATTTTATGATATATATATATATATATTAGAGTAAAGAATTTTCTTTGATAATCAGTAATTTATTTTTGAACTTCGATATATAAGTTATATCATATATGTCTCCCTTTGATTTTGGTATAATCTGTTGCAAGACTATTTGTATTTGAGATGTTAGTACAATATATATATGTTTTGGGATATGGTACACCTGTGCTACGTAGGGTAAATGTAGCTTTTGTTATAATAATGTATTGTAAAGACCCCAGCTACCAGGGAGTATTGGTAGCCATGTTGTCCTGATCTGACATATGATTTGTTTCTGATCAGTAGTAGACTCCATGTTTATTATACACTTGGGTTGTGGCAGAGACTACACTTGTTATACCTTTGTTTTTGGTCTCTATCCACGATGTTATGTTTTTGCAACTTATATTATTATTAGGATGCCAATGTGACAACTCTTTGATTCTGGAATTTTTGATAAACTAAAAAGGTTTTTGACATTTGTTCTGAAAATTTTGGCACAACATAAAAAATGGTCTTTGGATCTTTTTTTGGACCTCTGATAAGATCAAATGTTGCTGAAGGATTTCACTTTGATTTTGAAAGCATATTAGCTTTTATGAAGTTTGTAAATGTTTTTGGATTTTGAGATTTTTGATATTACGTATACTCCGTTTTTTACTCTGAGATTACTCATATTATCTATATTATGTTTTTGACTCTGATACTAATAGTATCGTTTTGACTGAGTGCATGTGTTTGTTTTGTTTGCAAACGTTTCTTTGAAACCTTACTATGTATGTAGTGTGTATATGTTTTTATACCTATTATACTTGTTTGTGGTATTTTTGAACTGTTTTCAAAACAGTCTTTATGAGACACTCTAGAGTATTATTCCTCATTGGGTTCTTACCCTCTTTCTTTTGCTTTGTCCCTGTTTATTATTATCTTGTAGGAGATATATCTTTGTAGATTGTGATCTTTGGCATCTGATACTCAGTGAGGCATTCTGACATTGCAGTCAGTGCCCTTTTGTTCCGGCTCCAATTTGTATGTTTGTTAGACGCTCCACACCGAATTTGCTGTGGGTTATATTTTTGTTTCTGATAGTGCAAATGATTTGATTTTGAAATATTTTATGTATTTGTTACGATAATACTATTGTTGTTATAATAAAATTATGTTCTATAGAAATTTGAATTTCTATTTAGTTATCTGCATTAATGGTTTTAAAATTTGTTTGCAACTTACTTTGGGTATAAGTTTTGTCTCCGAGGCTTGTGCGAGATGAGTCGAGCTCCCATAGATGATTCGCTTCGTATGCCGGTCATGGTCTGGGAATGGGTCGTGACACCAAGCTTGAACTTTTAGGACAACTGTTGTAGATGGATGGAAAAGTTTAGTGCTTGAAAGCCCATTAGTTGTCAAATGTTGCTTAAAGACAACTGCGCGCTTATGTAGGGTCATGACAATATGACATAACATGTGAATTAAATTCACTTAGTGCATTCAAGTTTGTAATTTTTTGTTACAATCTTCATTAAGATGAACGTTACATGAAATT
Organism: Flueggea neowawraea; assembly: GCA_948243855.1. Lineage (NCBI taxonomy): Eukaryota > Viridiplantae > Streptophyta > Magnoliopsida > Malpighiales > Phyllanthaceae > Flueggea > Flueggea neowawraea. The sequence goes on along the minus strand of CAODLS010575863.1, from coordinate 263 downwards.
AATAACTCGTCAACTCATCACTTATAAATAGCCTTTAGAGACCACTTGACAAGGTATGCTCTATTCTCTACACACACTAATACTCTGCCAAAATCAGTACTAACTTGAGCGTCAGAGACTCTTTCAGGGAGCAACCCGACCTTATCGTGTTTTGTGCTTTTAGGTTTTAAGGTGACATTCACATTTCCTAAGTATTCAAGTTCTTACATTATTGTTGTTCATTTTTCGAGGCAACAATAATTGGTGCTGTCTGTGGGAACATT
>CAODLS010575678.1:0-10719 GCA_948243855.1 Flueggea neowawraea | reverse complement strand
TCTTTTGGGAGTCATGCAAATTCTTCATTAATTTGCACTATGTTCAATACAACGTGGTTTTACATCATTCATATATTATCATAATCTTTTATGAAGTAAGAACATTAATCACCATTGTACACTTAATGCACAATCAAATCTCCTTTCCGACTACCACCGTCCCAAAATACTCTCTTTCGGGAGTCATGCAAATTCTTTATTAATTTGCACTATATTCAATACAACGTGGTTTTACCTCATTCGTATATTTATAATAATTTACTAATAAAACGGGTATATACGTACTCGCGTATTTTCCAAATAATTGAAATCTAATTTCAATTATTCAAATAAGAACCACAATAGCACGTTTTAGAAATAATAATTTTGAAAAATAATTTTCAAAATAATTCTGGGTAGAAAAATGCAATTTCTCAAAATTTTTTAACATTATTTATACACCAATAAATTGCAAAAAAATAGTTCAAGAACTCAAAAAATTGTGAAAAATATAGCAAAAATCCAAAAATAATTATGTCGGAAAAAACACAAAAAATGGTGGTCGGTACATGCGCCACCCAGTTCACTCCTACATGCATACATGCCCCTTCACGCGCTACACACCCAGCTGCACGTGTCGATAAGACAAGTGTCGAAATCTGAATCGGCCACATGTCGCTTTCTTAATGGTCCAAGTCGACCGATACGCACGCCATGTGTCATGATGACGTGTCCGACATGTGGCATATGTAACCATATCAATGGATAAACGTGATGACGTGTCAGACCAGTCAGCATGCCACGTGTTGTATCTAGGTGACGCCACGTGTCACATACAAATATGCCACGTGTTATAGTAACATGCTGCCACGTGTCGCTGCCATATACGTCCACGTGTCGATGTTGTAGGAAGCCACTTGTCGCGACTACATAAAGCCACGTGTTGATATATAATTCGTCCACGTTTTGCGGATTCAACTTTGACCGTTTGACCGTGTGCCACATGGCGAAATGTGATTGGTCTGTGTGTCTGTTCCGGATTCTTCTACCGCTGCCACATGTCGCTATCTGAGTGATTCGCGTGCAACAAATAGAAACGTGCCACGTCATTATTTTAGATCAGATGAACAAATTCATCTGTGTTTCCTTACTCAGTATTTTTTATCAGGTTTTCGTCGATTTGACGACTTCCTGATGGAATTTCGGGACAAAATTTTGTTAAGTAACATTTTCAAGATCGCTGATCTAAAATCTTTTGTCGGAATTTCGAAATTCCAACTTTCAAAATTTGACTCCGGACGGACTCGAACCAAAAACGACATTTGAGACGGAAAGTCGATTACCAAAAAATCACAGTAAGCATCCTAGACAGAGACCAACAATATTTTCAAAACATATTCAAAAAACTCGTGTTGGCTCTGATACCAATGAAGGAATCATATACAGGTTTAACTAATAAACAATATAATAAATAGGTTCGACTTACTAACCTCGATTCAAGCGGAAGCTTGCAGCGGAGCAGGATCAGTTCTATGTTGGTCTTGCGAGCAAACCACAGTTGAAATGTCAACGGGAGTGCTCGACTGTTTCACAATCTAAATATCACACGTGATTTGTGCAGGACTCAAGACAGGAGGCAGAACCTCTCTCTCCCGGTTGAGAGCTCTCTCTCTCTCTCTTTGTGTGTGTGTTGGTTGTGAATGAATGAGAGGTAGGAGCAAAACTCCTTATATAAGCCTCTAACGGGTTAACGGGCCTAATGGGCCCAACAAGCCCATTTCATCTCTAATTCAATTGGGTTTACCAATTGGTCTCGGTTCATACCTTGACTAACTGAGTTTGATTCTCCTCAATTGGGCTTTCCAATTGGTCTCGGTTCGTACCTTCACCGACCGAGTTCGGTTCACCCATCATGGGCGGACGGTATTTTCCAACAAGAGGCATTTGGGAGGGATTAAAGAGAGGGTTTTGGTGACATTGGTGGCGGCTTCTGTGACGGCAGATGCATTGGAGAATGCCAGAAAAGTCTTGGAAGGTTTTGTGAAAGATGTGACTGTTGCTGCTCATGGCCTTACTAAGGATGCTTTGAATCGTATCAAGACCAGTCTTATTGATATTTTGCCTTCTCTTTCACCTTCTGTTACAAGAAAGGCACTCTAATTTTATTTTTTCTTTCATTAAACATTTTCTTGTTGCACCAATTATAGTATATATCTCAATATTCTTGTCGAGGAATTATTTAATTAATTCATTCTTAAATAATAACTTTTAAATGTATAGTTATCTCAAACTTGTCAAGTGTTTCCAGGAATTTATATATGCTTGTGCTGTTGTGCATGTAGAGCTTCTTAATTCGAATAAGTTTTGTCAAGATTATTGTGGTATAAGTTGTGGCTTAAGTTTTGATTTAGTAGTTATGAAAAAAAATTAAAAAAAGATTGAGAATCCAACTATCTGGAAATTTTATGAAACTCAATCTCAATTGAACTTTTTTTTTTTTCGTTTTTGAAGAATCTTGATATTCGACATGGGAGAGTTATATACAACCTAATTAATTATCAATATGTTGATAGAATTGTGGCAAATTTACATATTAACCTAAACTAGATATAATTATGAAAAAAAAAAACTTAACAATGAAAGAATTATATATATATATATATATATATATATAGAGAGAGAGAGAGAGAGAGAGAGAGAGAGAGAGAGGTTAGGCTTCACCTACTTCAAAAGTATTTTTATCCTTCATTGTTTTTGGATTTAATGGTGACAATTAGATTAAAAAAATAAGTTCATCAACTATTACATTTAAAAGAAATAGATTATAAGAATGAAAAGTAAGTTCAAATAAGTGATAAATATATTGTTTAGATATGATTAATAAATAAATTAAATGGAATGTGAACAGATGGTGGATGATGCGGCGCAGGAGGCGAGTGGAGAGGAAGAAAAGAAGAAAGAAGAGCATGAAAGAAGCTCAAAAGGACCGTATGCATCACCTGCCTCCTCCTTCTTTGCCTCTCTAAGGCCATTTTCTCGCCTCTAAATTATTTTCTAATTTTGTACTTCAATAACAAATGAATAAATAAATAGGACAATCTATCTTTTCAGTTTTGTTGCAGGATCAACTAGTAGATTAATGTGGCTTTGGTCATGACTATCACAGTAAGGGCGCCAAATCACAAAAACCGTCCGTTCCCAACCAAATCACAATTTGCAGTTCTAATTTCCCAAATTAGAATTTTTTTTAGTACATGGGAACCTCACTAGAGGCAATATCCTAGATTATCCAAATCCCTCCTATCCATAGTGAGCTTTGAACTTTGGACTTCAAGGTTCCAAAGTAGACTTGGTTATCACTATGTCAAGTTATTTTGCTCACCAAATTAGAAAATTAGAATAATTATGGATGATAATTTATTAAATTTCCTAATTGTGGATTGAAAGGTTGTTTGTAACTACAATAATAGGCCGAATCTAACTGCATTCACATAATTTGGTTTGGTCGATTCAACTGCATTCGGGTTCGGTGCCTAAAAACCGATCAAACCAAATAGGACCCGATGCACCCCTGCGTCGAAGTGTAACTAAGCTGAAACTGACCGATTACTATGCTATTATACTTTCTTCAGGATGATACTTACAATTATTTTTATTTGTGTTCTTAAAAAAAGAAAAAAAGAAAAAAAAAGTAAGTCCAATTTACTTCTTATGAGATGAAGTTATTAAGAGCATCCCGCTCTAGCATCTTTCTTCAATATAAAGAGAACCATGTCTCCAAGAGCCTCTTCATGCCACGCTTCCTTCCTTATAATAGATGAAGAGTGAACACTTGCTTCAGGTATAGATGGAGCCAAAAATGGCTCTCTATAATATTTTATAATTTCTTTTTGCTGTCTCTTGTTGCCGGCTTGTTTTCCCGCAAAAAATGGCTCTCTTGTTGCCACATGGAGCCTTTCCCTCTCATCGACAACCTAGACACCCCCAACTGTGCAATCGGCTCCCCCGATCTCTATCAACCTTGGCGGGACACTGCAGCCGCCGTTCTCTTGACGCCGTCGCCACTGCAACCGTTCTCAGGTATGTTGATTCCCTTCTTTAGCTCTTCATTTTTCTTTTCTAGTTCTTCTTGTGTGTAAGAAAGATGTCCTTTCTGTTATATTTGGCTGCCCTCTTTCTATCTCCATCTCTCTTTCTTCTTTTTGTGCTTGTGTCTTGACAAGATCTATAATTCTGAATTTGGTGGGTTGCTCTGTTTGATGTTTAATTGTTGAATTGTGAAAGAAGTGGATTTCAAGAACTGATTGTTGCGTCGTGGTAGCAATTCTGGTTTTGGGTAGTTTTATATTTTATTTGCCATGACCATTTTAGTTTTCCATGCAGTTTCTTGTGTGCACATGGAAGTGTCAAATTTCTGTTTGATTTGGTTTAGAATTGATGAAGTTTTAGTTGTTTCAAGAACAAAGAAGACAGTAAAAGAAATGTTACAACAACATATAGTTCTTGTTATTGCACCATATCATTAGTTACAGATTAATCTGAATGCATTTACACTGCAATGGCTATCATTTCAGTGCACTAATTATCTACATTTATGTTCTTTTATTTTCTTTCCTTTACTTTCCCTATCCTAGTATAACCTCTTTTGAATTGCTTCTGCTAATTCTATTGCTACCATGCCGAGAAGATACCACATAAATCATGCTAAAGCAATCTCATAAACAAAGTGAAGGGTGCAGTGCGTACAAAAGATGGTTGGTATTTGGTAGTTGCATTTTTTTTTCAAAAAGTGGTTAGCTCAACACTTTTGTTACTAAATTTTCTTTATAAAATATTGAAATAAAGAGTGTGATAGAGGATGATGTTGTAGTATGCATAAATATCGAGATCAGTGAAATTAAAAAAGTAAATAAACTATATTATAATAGAGAGAATTACAAAATGTCTCTTGGAGATGCTCTAAGAGAGTTTATACAGATAGTTCATTGTTTATATTTTTACTCATGAAATTCTTGACAAGTATACATTTTCTTTAAAAAATTGGTTGGGATATGTATGACTTATTAATAGTCTAACTTATAAAAAAATTACTAATAGTTTATTAATGTTTTTACTTGATGAGATTTTTGGCAAGTAGAAACTCAAATCTAAAATTACGAGTCTTTTTTTTACTAAGATTTCATTAGAACTACCGACTCCCAAATCTGATAAATTTTGAACCTCAAACATGTTCTCTTATATCCGGTAAATTTCAACCCAAAACACCAAAATTTTAGACGAATCGCCCTTACCACTTAGACTAAACTACGAACTTGAAATTATGAGTCCTTAAGGAGTCTATAGAAATTGTAAAGGAAAAGATTGATCGATAACAACGAAGAAGAAAATACTTGTGGTATTGCGACATAAGTGATCAATCATTTTGATTACCCCTCTAACAAAAGCTTTTGATAAATATTTACCGGAAATTTTGTCAATATAAAATTATAAAGATGCTTATTAGCATTTGTATTTGTATAGATGCAAATGTACTCTTTAATCATCAAGGAGTCGTTTAGACAGCAGAATGAAAATTCTTATATACAGTTTTTGGGTTCTTGAGTTAAACTTGGAGTGACATAAACCAAACAAAGAATTATTGAAGTTTTCGCCTATATTGAAAAAAAAAAGAATATAAATGTTGAGAGGTAATTAAATCAAAATTTAAGGTCCATCATCACCGTCTCCAATCAAATTACAGATATCTGAACACTCCACCAAACTGCAACAATGGAAAACGAAGAAATTCATATTGTTAAGACAACAAAAATGAAATACAAATATAGTTTAATTTCCTCAAAAAAGAAATAAGAGAGATCCTAAAAGCTTGGGGAAAATCACACATTTATTTGATTTAAAAATATAAAAAAGAAGCTAATAAATAGATTTCCAATTATGAAAACGTGTGGATACCCAAATTTCTAAAATACCAGATTTTCATAATCGTGATATTTTCGCGAGAAAATCAAATCAAGCAGAAAAAATCATCAGGGGACTCCACTGGAAGTATCCAAGGGTTTCCAGGATTTCCACTGAAGGTCTCTATAGGCCTTTAGGGGTCTCCACTCCAAATCTCACTTTTTTTTACAAAATTTAATTATATTTTGTTTAATAATAATTAGTTAGGTTTTTAGGGGTCTCCGCTAAAGGTTTTCAATGGTCTCCAAGGTCTCCGCTGAAAGTCTTCAGGGTCTTCATTGAAGGTCTCTAGCAATTTTCAAGTCTCTACCAAAAGTCTCCAAGAGTTTCTACTAGAGACCTCCAGAGAATTTATGAAATTCTGAATTTATAGTTCATTTATTTATTTTTTATAAATTTAATTATATTTTTAATAATAATTAATTAAGTCTCCAATAATCCAAACTTAACAGTATCCAAATGTATATGCAAGTCTTAAAAATGTATCCAAATTTTAATTTTTATATAATTTTTTTATTTTTAATGCATCCAAATGTATCCCAAATGTATATGAATGTATCCACAAGTTCCCATTGTATCAATCTCTACACAAAATTAATATAATTTTTTCAACCAATCAATAACAACAATCTAAACAAACACAATTAAATTATTTCTCATTTTTATCAATGATAAAACAATTATTGAAAACTAAAATATATTAGGATTTTAATATTTTTGAAAACCCTAGCCTCATCCATCCACTGTCATTGTCGCCCTTCCTCAATCAACAAATGTCGCCCTCACATCACTTGCCATGTCCGTCCAGCGCCAACCTCCAGAAGCCGTCGAACCACAAAACGAAGAGCGGTGACGTGGAAGGCAAGCTCGATCGAGAGCGAAGGAGAGGAGATGCAACGAGGGAGGACGAGCAGCGCCAAAGATCGGTGAAGAGAGACGGATCAACAAAGGACGCGACAGGAGAGACGACGCAAGACAGAGATCGAGGAAGAACAATAGAGAGTGCGACGAAATCAATGAACGAGATGAGGGAGAGACGAACGAGCGACGGAGGACAACATAACCGAGAAAGAGAGATAACCAAGAGAAGAGGAGAAGGAACGAAGACGACGCTTGGGTTTCGACTGAGAAGAGGGGGAGGTTTCGGGACAGGTGAGTGGGAGAGGAGAGAGAAAGTAGGGAGAGACAGTGAGATGAGAGAGAAAAAATTTAAAAAATGAGACAAAAAAATAATTTTTATTTGACCTAATCTCGCTATTTTCAACTATAAAATTTAAAATATGTTATTTGAATAACTTAACATTAAAATTCTGGTATTTTAGCAAGTTTGAAACCTTAGCTTTTATTTGTCAAAATCCAAATGTTAATTTGGGCTCCTAATATAAATACCTCAAAAGCTTGCAAAAGGCTGTAAGTGATTAGAGCTAATTTCTTAGAGGATATAAATGTATCAGAAATAAATTATTGAAATCGAGTTGAAAGAACAAGAGCATTACCGATTCTTTTATTTTTTTTAAAAAAAAGTTTAAAATCGATATAATCACCACTAAACCAACAACTGTTATATTAGAGCATCTCAAATGCTCTCTTTATATATATGTTTTTATCTAGAATAAAGAGTTTTTGTTCAAAATATAGCTCTAATACTCTCTTTATCAGACTATTTATCTTTAAAAATAAAATAAAGAGTTTTTTCACTAGTCAAAACTAAGAGTCCAAATGACTATTTTATCTTAAATATCATTAACTATAACGTTTTCTTATAAAGTTTCACTCTCCCTAACTATCATTTTAACGACTTGTCTATAGTTTTGCCTAAAAATATTCATTCACAAAGAGGAAATCATCAAATCAATTTGTGGTAATTAGAATTCGATTGTCAAATTAATAATTAAATTTGGAGAACATGAATAGAATTAGTAGGAATGAAGAGTTTTTTTTTGTAAAGACCGATCCACACAGGCCCGACTCAACTAAGTTGTTCCCGGGCTCGTACGACATCACCATCAGACAACCCAGCTAGGCTGGCCTCTCTGACGGATGATGGGGCAAATATATCCATAGTAGGAATGGAGAGTTTAAGAACAATTACCAGTATTAGCGGCTTCGAAACCCTTGCTTGAAAACAATAAGTGGTCTGCGGTATATCAAGGAAATATTAGTAAGATCCAATACAATATATGAACCAAAGAGGTAAATATGTGGCTAAATTATGACACGTTATTGATCCTTAAACACAGAAGTCACATTGAAAATCAGATTAACAACTTGCACTTATTTTAAATTTAATAGAATTAAGAAAACACTAGTGAATTTTCTGAGTAGCATCTTCAATTTTTCAATCAAATAAAACTTGCAAATAAAACTAGAAAAATTAAAGTAACTTAATTATTTGAATTAGCAACCTGAACCGTTCGTGCTGTAAAGTATTAATGATTTCTCTCCTCTAATAAATAATATTTTTGAAATTTAGATCAATACGCTAACCACTAAGTTGCGTTAGTAATTTAAGTAACTTGAACTAGAAAAAGAGAAACTAATTTCTTAGAAGTACTCTCTTTCTTAACGAAAATTGTGAACTAAAGATGCATAAATTTTGCACCAAATATAAAATTATTTGAAATAATTCCAATTGTACGGTTAATCCAAGCTCAGGCAAATGCAAACAACATTGTTAAAATAGCGCCTGAACCAAACTCGACAACGTCAAAAGCGCGGCTGCAACAAAATATGCGTCTCAGGCACACTTTTAACAGCAAGATATCAACACAGAAACTTGACTAAATCAAAATGTAAATCTCAAACCAAGCAAATCAACATCATCAACGGAAGAATTCAGAACCTTCTGATATTCAAAGGGCCTTCACCAGGAGAACCATCACCGCCGCGGATACAAGTAGTCACACACTTGATAGTACATGACTCAGCTTTTCTTGACTTGGGTCGTTGAATTCTTGATTTCTTGCAAACACCAGGTAATGCACACTCTCCTGACAGCCTCTGAGGAATGTTTGACAGAGTCTCCGAGTCTTGCGGGGCGGCTTGAATTGCTCCTGCATAAGCTGTGGCTATCACTGCATAAGCTGCAAACAAGCTTGTTGCAATGGTTAAACAAGCAGTTTCTCTTGTTTCTGATAGCTCTGAAGATGCTGTGACTGGTAGTTACAGTTGCAGAAGTGGAAGTTTTGGTGCTGCAAATTATAGAAATGTTTCTTTTATGGGTTCTGAAAGGTTTTGAAACGTGTAGTGAAAATGGTGGAGTTATGGCATGAATTAGCATTGTGTTATTATATGATGGTGTATGTTAAATGAAATGATCTTCCATTTTTGACGTGATTTCTGCAGAATTTTCGGTTCTCTCTTTCGAGTTGCAGTTTTTTTTTTCCGAATAAACAGGTCTTGAAGTTGTTACTTTCTTATCCAGGAGTAGATGTTGGTAAGGTTGGTCCACAGATTGGAATATGCTGTTTCATGTATTTGTGGTACTAATGATTACACGTTGATCTACACAAACAAGAATATATAAGTTCTATATGCATATTACTCGTGAACTAGGCAAACAAAAAAATTACTGAATATCTAGAGGGAAAATAATGCTGTTTTTGTACCATATCTTCATTGGTGACTAGTATGTTTACGCAATATTGTACTCGTCAAAAGAAGTAATAGTTTTTTGTACTTTCTCATTATGCAATCTATCAAATTTTTAATCTCCGATCTATTTTCCCAATATACCCTGAACGAATAATCATGTTTTATGAATGAATAATAAGGGTTTTTTATTGAACCTGGAGCTGTTAAGAAGTCAAATTCATCTTCATTATTTTCAAGTGAAACACAGATTCAAAGCTTAGTGCTATAAGCTTATGCCTTGAGAAAACTAATTAAAAACCAAGGCATGAATCTGTAATCTTTTGTGCCCTCAGTAGGAGCATATACACAGAAGAATCATGGAAATGAAGATCAGTTTGTGAATCATTGTATGTCGTGTATATCTTCTACACATGAAATTACAGAAAGAAAATATGAAGACTCCTATATATTATATACCTCGATATAAATTACAACTGATAAAAACAAAAAACACAACCATTTCATTTGCAAATAACACATGAAACAGGACTTCCCTCCTGTTTTTTTGCTTTTCTTTAACTCTGTTGCGTTAATTTCGTGTGTGTTTTCTTTTCGAAGGAGGAGGAGGGTGATGAGACGTTGTTTGGCTGGTTTGATTACAGAAGGATCAGAGTGGTCTGAATGTTTCTCTTGAAAGACATTCATGTGTTTTTCTCCAGGACGGATAGTGCTGGAGTTAGGTAGTTGTTTGCTTTGTCGGGAAGATGTGCGACCTGCAAACATTGCATAAATTAATTCAGTTCACGCCTTTGCGAGTATTGAAATTTTCTTTTTCCAAAATTCAGAAGCTAATGTATCTTACCAGTTCGTAAAGCTCCTTTCCTTGCTCAGCAACGTATTCATAACAAACCTGCGTAAGATTGAAAATAACACTCAATTCTCTCCAGATTTGAAATAATACAGTATCTAAAATGAAATGATACTTGCATCAAAGCTCTTATTTCGTGCTGTTGAATCATGTAACGCCTTCACACATATGTCAGCAACATCGGCACAGCTTACTCCCTACAACAAGAAAAATGATTACGACTTAATAAATAAGTTCAATAATGTGCACTTCATCTGTTTTTGAAATTAGTTTGAACCTGAGAAATCCTGTTTCCTAATTCAAATATCAGTGCACGTTGGCCTCCAGGCTCCTCCTGCAGA
>CAODLS010575660.1:0-13062 GCA_948243855.1 Flueggea neowawraea | reverse complement strand
AGCACAATTTTATCAATTATTTTTAAATTCTACAAGTTTTTAAATAACACAATTATGCTACTACAAATGTTTAAATTTTAGACAAATTTATATGACGTGTGTCACATTAGCAAGATGCTTTAGTTTGATATATGCCAAAATTTCAGTTTAAGTATTCCATGTTATATTAGTATAGAGATATGGAGTTTTTCTAATACACATTGACATAATTAAAATACTTGCTGAGCCTAAAAAAATCTAAATGCTTGTTGGATGTCACACCCTAGACTCTACTATATATGTATTCTAATATGAAATTACACTAAAACACATATTTATACATATCATTCACATCCAAATGTACACATGAAAATTTTCAAGAAAGCATGTAAATGATACAAATAAATATACATACAACACTCAAAATTTCCTCTCAAAACTATATGTAAAATGATAGCAAAATGCAGAGGAGAGAGTGTGGGACCCATCTGGACGACCTGTGCTCCATACTTATATGCAATAGTCAATCAGTCTTCCAAAAAAAACTATATGTGCTAGAGTTCTGAAAAAAATATTAGCGCTTTATATGAGTTGCTACTCAATGAGAGAAACTATCATCAGCAAATCTACAACATATAGTATATACATCCAGAATATATTATATGCACAATATGCAACAGTGCGAGTGAATGCAATTCCAATTTACTTTGAAACATGGCCAAAACACGATAAGTCTCAAATTGGGTCTATGGAGACATATAGTCTCGAAACTATAAGCCAGTTGACGATCGATCTGTAAACTATAAGAGACATTAAGTCTCGAATCATGTATTGTAACTGTGGAGATGTTTATTCTCGAAATTATAGTCAGCTGACGATCGATCTGTGAACTATAAGAGACATTAAGTCTCAGATCATTTGAACTATAAGAGACGTCTCGGATCATTTCATGTACTATAAGAGATCTTAAACATGTAGGCCAAGTCCGCCTTTTAAGTCAATAATGCCAGTGATAAATCATTTCAATCATCAATCAAACTATGCATACAAACAATATCTGTAATTACAAATCATATCATTTCTATATTTTGGCATCAAGAGAAGCCAAGTCATATTCACTGTGCATGATAAACGAAGTCATATTCCGTGAGTCCATATAATATTCCATGCATTTGTTTATACCTCATTTTCAACAATGAATATATCATACACGTGTCACTTGTAAACAATATCGGTATCTTATATATTTGCACATGTAATAAGCAATTCATTCCACGTTGTCACATATTCATATATCAAGACAGAGCATCAATTTCAACGCATATCATTGCATATAGCAAACATGTGGAGACACCTTCAGTTTTTACTCACCTGGGCCTCTACTATACGTGTCATGTATGGAGGACTTCTAGTTCCCCAATCTACGAGTGGTCGGATCCTCCGAGTCTATAAAATATTAAAAAATACATTTATCAATATCAAGTACATCATTTATAAAATTATAGATTAGTCCCTAGAGTGTTTTTCTTAGTTTTGCTTCAACTGCGCAGTCTGTGTTCTTTTCAACATTTCTGGAGTTACAGACATGAAATGAATATGAGATAAATTACCTAATAAAATATACATCCTGAGTGTTTGGTACATATAAAATAGAAACCTGGTTTAGTTTCTATGATTTATAGTGAATTTCTGAAGTTAGCCCTGTCAGTGCCATAATCCAGTTACATTACAGACTGGGCATTGTAGAGTTTTCTGACTATAGTTCATTCATTACGGAGCCAAATGGAGTCCTAAAAATTGGAACTGAAACTAGTCATATGTATCTTTCCTATGGTATAAATCCCGTTGTCTAATTCGACCTAAACAAAAGTGCAATAAAATTATCAATTGAGACTACAAACTAAAACAGGGCAGACAGACCTATCACTAGTATTTTATTCATAACTTTCTCTACAGGAATCCAAATAAAGAAAAGTTTGTTGTTTTAAAACCTAGATTCATATATCCCTGTTTTTTTAAAATATCAAATGCTAATTCAAACTACAAAAATCTCAGTAGAATTTACAACGGAACCTATAATTAAACGTTACTGGATGGATCATTATGACTGACCAGTCTTAGTTAAACCAGCATAACTCCATGCACACATAGCTTTAAGATACGTCCTTATACAGGTAGTTACTGGACATGTTTAGCTACAACTTTCGTGCTTTATCCATTTCCAAATTCAGTCTCTAAGGATCCCAAAATCAGCAGACAATTCGAATGTTCCTACTGAACCATTAATCAGGGCAGTTCACACTATTTTAATCATAACTAGGAAATGACACAAAATCGGACCAAACTGTTTTACAGGCATATATAAGACACATAAATCTACAACTTTTATTCTTTGATTTGTCTCAAATTCCATCTCTATCAGTTTCAAAAATATAAAATAAACAGACTGTTATCAAGGGGTATTACGAGTTCAGGATTACCTTAGCTTTGTTCAAGCCCTTCTTTGAAGAGATCGATATTCAATTTTGTGTGGAAGAGCTATTTTGGACAGGGTTTGGAACCATAAGTGTGCCTTTGTTTCTGTAGTTGTTTTTTATTTTTTGAGAGTAAAGAAGATTGAGAATAAATTGGTTTATATATGTAAGAAGTAAAGGTTGATCAGTTGATGTTTCACCGCCTTACTCAAGCAGAGTTTTGTTGAATTTCCTAAGTTTATTCTAATCCTATCTTTCTAAGTGCAGCTGTAAATATGGACAGGTGAAAACTAATTTTAATTATGAAACAGGGAGGGGCCAAATTTCTATTATATGTTTCAGAATCCTAATACATATACATATGCGTACATGTTTCCTCTGTTGATTGCAACCTTTTCTTTTTTCTTTTAATCCTTCATCTCTTATATATATATATTGTCTCTAATCCTTCTATCTAGTTTCAAATTTTTGTTTGAAACAAGTCTAAATTAAGATATTGAATATTGTTATCATTTTATAATTTTATACTTCTAACAGACATTTATCGGATTATGTAATTACACCTAAGATTTATTTCTTAATTTATTACTTAAATATTCATTTTTGTTTCTTCAATCATAATTTTTAAACCAAACTCTATATATGTTATGTATCAATAAATATATGTTATGTATGATTATTTATGGTTATTTAGGACTGAGTGTCACATCCTCATCCACTATGAAGCTTAAAAAAAAGAGAAAAATAAGGAAAAGGGAAGCAATTTGAGAACTGAAAATCAAAGAGGCGTCAACGGTGGACTTCAGAGCGAAAGCGGCGCGGACGGCAGAACTCCTATGGCGTGGGCAGTAGCAAGACGCAATGGCCTTGACCGGTTCCACCGCTGGCCGGGGAGGGATGAGACCCATCCATCCGGTGTGAAGTAGAGGACGACAGACTTCAGATCCTCGCCCAGAGACGCGGTTTCTTCTCGACGATGGCGGCAGGACAGGCTTCTCTTTCAGCAGTGGCATCTTTCCGCAAGGACGACATGATGACAAGATCTCCCACTGGCTAGAGACGTCGGCGGCTCGACTGGACGGTAAATGCTGGACTTAGTGTTGATGCTAACGGCAAAGAAGCAAAGAGGAAGAAAGGTCTGTCTCGTTCTTCTTAATTGAAAGAAAAGGGGGGTGAGTGGCTCCGTTTAAGTGGCTGGATGGTTTGGTTAGGAGCTCGGTTTTTTTTTCTTTTGTGTTTCCTGGGTTATTTTGGCTTGGTCAAATGAGTGGTGGCTCGGGTTTTTTCCTGGTTCAAACTCAAAATTGGTTTTGGTTTTGGCTTTGGCTCAAAATAGGGTGAATAAAATGAATGACTCTAAGGCATATTTGAGCAGCATTATCTTTGAAATTGGTAGGCCTCTTTGTTTTAACTTAAACAAGGCTACCATGAAATGTCGACATATGTTACAGTAGCTTCATAGGAGATTAATATTCCTTATTCAAGAGCAATGTCTCCTTTATTTCTCAAGTACTGGAAAGATGAAGTAGGGGACAGAATATTGCAACATGAGATTTTGAGAGAGTTTTCAATTTTTCAGCGTAAATTAATTTCAAAAAGATTGCAGACAATATTTCCAAGAGAGAGCTTCACTTGGCAAAGAATGTGTGACTGAAAACTCAAATGGTTGGTATCATAAACCACCAAAATTTTTCAAGATTGTTAAAGCCATGCTAGTTGCCATACTTTCCAAGAACATTACAAAGGACTCCTCGTCCTTCCAAGAAAACATTAGTTTTTTTTTCAAAAAACAGTTGAAGAAAGTGAGTTTAACTCGTGTTTATGATTTTGGTCAAATCATAAATACGCGGGGTATAATTGTTTATATCATAATTTGAGTAAATTGTGGAAGTAACAAAATCAAAATTCAAATTAGCCCAAATATGAAAAGAAGTTTGTAGAAAGGCATGTGCAGGTTAAAAGGAGGTGGTAAAATTGTAAATATTACTTTGGAAAGAAAGATGGAGAAATGAAGCAAACCAAAGAAACCAAAATGAAAAGATCAATTCATCACAGATAGAGCTTAGGAAGGAAAGTCAAAATTGGTAGACAATCAAAAGTGCATAAATCCAAGGAAGAGCAAAGCACTACAGAAGAAAACTTGCCAGCAATGAAAATTATGTGAGACAGGAGAAGAGTTGTCATACGAAGATAACAAATTAAGGGACACTTAAGGCAACAAGTCTAGATGGCCAGAGGACTTCTAAGGGATCTATGCTAAAATCATGTTACTTGATTGTTAAGAATAATTGGCAAACATTATGGACTAATTTAACACCAGATGTTGTACAAAAATAGTATAAATTGAGCAGAGAAAGGCAATGGAAGGGCCTTCAACTGTACACAAAACCAACCCCTATACAATATGAGTTCAACACTCTGTTTTATTTAATTTTCAATATTATTTTCAGTTTTCATTTAAGATTCATATCTCTGTAAGGAGTCTTTGTCGTCCTTTTTGGAATCCTTCAAATCTGGGATCTTGAGCTGTTAAAATCTAAAAGGGCTTCCAGCTTTTTTGCAACACTCTGAGACTAGCCAAGGAGATTGTGAAATTTTTCTTGTTCTTTCATGATTTTTCATCTGCAAAGCAACAAAAAACACATGTCAGGACCATGGATTTTCTTAGTAGGCTTTGTGGCCATTGAGATTATCAAAAAGGGAAATAAAGTTAGACATTGAAAACAATCCAGGGAATAGAGCTCAAGAATTTTTGTCTTGTGTTTCTTCACAAGATTTCTTCTCTGAGCGTGACTTTCCTAGCAGCAAAGGGGAAAGTAAATCAATTAGGTTTCCAGAAAATTTTATAGCATTTCCCCTCAATTTTAGTTTGCCTCTTCTTTCGAATATATGACAGTAACAATTCACAAATCACAAAGGCAAGGCTTAGGCAGACAAACGAGGAAAATTACATGTTTTACGAGTTTTTTGGTTGCCGAGTCCTTCAAAAGATTTCTTCTCAGTCGTTATGATCCTGTAGTTCTTAAGCTGAAAAACACAGAATGAAAGTCAAGAGCCAAATATTCCAACCGAATTTCATGAAATAGACAGAAGAAAAGGAATTTCTACAGAAATTTCGGCGCCATTTCCTCTCATTTTTGGCCAATCCATTTGTTTTCAATATTCACCAACAAGCAATTCAACAACAGTCTTTCTAACAAAAACTATTCAGCAATCAAATTGAGTAAAAATAAAGGAGAAAAGGAAAGAAGTTACCAAAGGAATCGTCGGGTTCAAGAAGACAGGTGGTGCTTCACTGGCTTGAGACAGTGGCGGCAGTTTCCTGCTTGAAGCTCGACGAATTCCAATGGACGACGTTGTTTCCCCTCTCATGGCAGCGACGGTGTCTTCATGTCTGGCAGCATGATTGAGACACCAACGTTTTCCCCCATCACCAATTGACGATGACATGTTCCTTCTACCATTATATGGCGTGCGATCTCCTCACACCGGCATAGGGACAATGGAGCGTTTCTCTTCTTCAAACTCCAGGGGACGGCACGCAGCTTCTGTCCCTGCCGTGAGACAAGACTGAAGAACGGCGCGAAGTGGCAAGCTCTTGGCCAGTGTGGGGAAGATGGCGACAGCGGAGCTTCCTTTTCGGAGACGTGATGAACGCTCGATGAAGAGGAGATTAGGGCATTAGTGGCGATGGCTAGAGGAGTAAAGAAGGGGCAGTCTGTTTTGAATTAAATTGTGAAAGATTAAATTTGTTTCTGTTGTTTGGGTGGTTGGTTCAAAGCCTGGGTTTAAATGGTCGGTTTGGTCAGAAGAGCTTTGGTTTGATGAGTTTTTAAATTGATTTGGTTCAAAGGAATTGGTTTTGACTCGAAAGAGTGAAGCTTGGTCTTGTAGTGGTTTCTGGTGACAGTTTGGTGTTTTTGTTTTGGCTTTGGATCAAAATGGGGGCTGATAAAATGGATGGTTTCGTGATGGATTAGAGCAGGAATATTTTTAAAAATTGTAGGCCCCTTCTTATACGAGGTCACTATGAAATGTTTATTTGGCAATGCAGTAATTGTACATGAGAAAAGTATTACAGAGAGCCTCACTTGGCAAAGGAGTTTTTCATAGTTTCCAGGGGTGCCACCATAATTTTTTAAGCTTTTAAAGATGCAGTGGCTCAAAATGAAGACAAAAATGTTGCAGCAGAAGTGTTTTCAAGGGGAAACTAGCTTGAAGTTCAGAGAATTGCAGGAAATTCCCAAGTGGTTGGCCTTTTCGATTCAATGCATAGTGGCCACCACAAAATGTTTTTCCAAGCTACAATAGTTGTATCAGGAGAGAGAAATTTTGCAGAAAGATTTGTCTGAAGGGGACTTTTGAGTTTTCCAGGGGACATGAAGTTAATTTTAAGAAAATCGTATGAGATAGTTGAAGAACGTGATTTTTATCCGTGTTTACAGTTTTGCTCAAACCATAAACACGAGGGGGGCAATTTTTTACACTATAATTTGAGTAAATTGTGGAGGTGATAACATCAGGATAAAAAAAAGGAAATGAATTGCAGCAGAGTTGAAAATTGCAGCAAAATTAGAGGGTTTGTCCTTCAAGGAACAATTGCAGTAGAAGAAAGTACGAGAAACCAACCAAATCATCACAAATTTGAACAAGGAATGATCCTTGAGGGTAGCAAATCTATAAATATTGCCTTGCGAGCAATGAAATCAGAGGAGCAAATGCGTACAATACCACAAATAAGAAAAACCCTTAAGGGGGTGACAAAATTGTAATATCTCCTTGGAGATTAAAATGAATTGCAGTAACACAGTCAATCACTGAAATCTTGGAGCAAAGAAGGAAGTCAAATTTCTTAAAGGAAAAGAAGAGCAATTCACTGGAGGAATCATGGAGCCATGATTAATTTCAAGATGATAGGAGCTACCAAGCCATTACTATAAATGGACGAAGAGAAACACAGGAAAAGGATCCTCAACTCTACACAAAAACCAACTCCTATACAACATGAGTTCAACACTCTGTTTTGTTTAATTTTCAATATTATCTTCAATTTTTATTAGCACTTTCCAGTTGTTATCTTCATTCAATTATCTTCAGCACTCAAATCAATTGTGAGTTCAATTTCATTTCAATTGTTCATCATTGTCATAAATTACTATTGTTAATTAAAGAGGCAAGAGACCTATCACTTAGTTTGTTAAGAAGTTAGATTGGTTTCTCGAGTGCAAATCACCTCTGAATCTCGATTTAGGAAAACCCAAAATTCCTTGGCACGCTCTAACAATATTCGAACAAAAGAGCGATGTTGTCCCTTGAACCGGTTCCACAAAAATCAGGGAACAATTTGTGACACGCAACGTGGGACAAGTTTAAGCAATGATAAAAACCAAAAGTGAAAAAGAAATTCGCGCTTCCAATCTTGGAAACGAAGATGATGAGACCAATGCAACAACAATGGTCATGAAGGAAAATTTTTAATCACAAGAACCAAAACCACTTTCAGACCTAAGGAGACAGGCTCCACAAGCCACTACCTTAACAGATGCATTGCTTCAACAAGTGCTATAGATCTTATAGAATATTGACCAAAAGTTGGAAGCCAATAATCAAAAGTTGGAAGCCAACAACCAACGGACTGTCAATGCAAATTAGATCACCTTGGAAATGGTGGCCAATAATCAGGAGTAACTACTGCAACTACTGGACAAGGTACAACCTAGGAAAGGTTGTTCACCAGTGGTTCCAGCCACTACCAAACTCCTCGCGGGGTAGTACCCTAAGGTGTTAAACCCAGATGCCAGAAAGAAAATGGAGAAGGAGGTTATAACTATAGATATAGCCATTGATTCCAAAAATGGTGCACCCATGACACTGGCAAAAGTCCTAAAGGAACAATCCTTTAAATGGGACACCTAGGACACAATAAAAAAAAAAAAGAAAAGCAGGTTGTTAAAGTGTCTCAACTGCTCTACAAAAAAAGAAGAAATTCTTAAAGAGCAAAACAAAAATGACCCAATTAAATCTCTTGGGGAGCAGCCAAAATTTACATTATTAGTGACCTAGGAGATTTTAGATAAATAAGAAGACACCCAACCAAGAGTTAATGAGCCTAAAAAATATTTTTTTGGCTCAGAGGGCATGTATGATGGAGAAGACAACTCTTATACCACAGGGGACTTTACATATCACGTTCAACAACGAGTTAAGAAGGTGTGGATGAAGAAGCAAACCGAAATTCAACAAATCCAGGAAAAGGAAAGGCCAAGAGGACAGGATCTTGGATGGGAGGCACTAAGATTTCAAAGAAGTCAACCTATGTTTGTTCTTACCCATTTTCCTAAACAGACTAAAAAATGGCAGTTGGCTCGCCAAAAAGACTTCCATCAGAGGCTAACCTATTCCCAAAGGAGAAAGGAGCAAAGGAAAAGTTTGGCAGAGAAAATAGCCGATAAGAAAATCTAGCTAAAGAGTCAAGAAACCATACCTGGAAGTGCAAAAATGGAAAGGCCAAACTCCAAATTTAAGGAGAAAATTGTTGAAGATAACAAGTCCGTAAGTGGTATTGAAGTAAAATGTTTGGTTGAAAATTTTCATGTTTTTTGCATAGAAAATATTTCAATTAATTATTCTTATATTATTCTTTGCAAGTTATTTGTTCTTTTTGAGAATGCATGTAGTTCAGTGGAGAATGTTTCAAGAAAGTCAAGAAAAACTCAACGGGACCAAAGAATTTTGAAAGCGTCCTGCAAAGAAAAAGACAGGAAGTTCTTCGGGCAAAAAAGAGTTCAATTTGTTGAGAATTGCCAAGCACATTGAACCGTCGATAAGGCCGTTAATCTCTCCTGCTATGCGAGAGATTGACGAGTCAATGAATTTATTGGAGATAAGTGGTAATGGTTGCAGCTACCATTTGTTTGGAAAGAAATAAATAAATGCAGCAATAAAAAAGACTAAAAACTGTAGGCTACATAGCCATTATAGTTTCTTTGCAGTAGAAAAGATTCAGAGCCAATGAACATTTTGTTATCTATTCAATATCTGCAGAATTGCAGGCCCTTTATGGCCGCATGAGAACAAAAGAATCAGTTCTAAGATCATCAACCTACAATATTGTTCTTTGGCCATTTTGCAAACCACACTAGGAAAAAAAAAAAAAGAGAGAGAGACGAGAATGAAGCAATTTGAAATTGGCCTCAAGCCATTTCTCATTGATTTTAAGAAATACATCGTCATACAGTTTTAGTTTTCAACCAACACCAGTTTGTCTACAGGGGACATAGGCCTGAAAGATTAAAAATTACAGTTCTCCCACACTAAATTGAAAAATCCTTCAATGAATCAAGCCTCTAAAAGGAGTCTGCTCATCTTTGGAATTCTTCAAAGTCATGGGTGTTGACTGTTAAAGTCTAAAAGGCTTCTAATCATTTTGTGACAAACTGTGAAATCAGCAGGGAACCGCAAATTTTTGGTTCCACCATGACTCTTTTAGCTGCAAAATAACAAATACACAAGTCAAAGACCATGAATTGTTGCTTTGATTTCTCTCTCTTGTTTTAGACATATAACTGCAACAATTCACAATCACAAATTCAGGATTCAGGCATAACAAACATGGGGAATTAGTAGGGGAATCTCTTTAGTTGCTTTTCTTTTAGTTTGTGGTTGCCGAATCCAGCCAAGATTTCTCAGTTGTGACTGAGTTGTAAAATGAAAACTCTTATGACCCTGTCATTTTTGAACTGCATGACACAAAGAATGGGGTCAAGACTCAAGAGCCAGATTTGCAGCCGAATTTCTCATGGAATAGACAGAAAAAAATCAAAATTTCTATAAAATTCAGGCAGCATTTCAACTGTAATTAAGCCTAATTGTCTGTTTTCAAAAAAAAAAAGAAGTGAAGACCACAGTTCAATATCAAGCCCGAAAGCCACAATTGGTCAATTCTAAAGGAAGATTCGTTACCTGATCCTTTAATATGCTCTTGGTACATGCCAACTCAACAAAGCATGTTACTTGAAGCAAAACAAAAGTCAAAAACACCCAAGAGAGTTTTTGTTTCGTGCATCCAGTCAGGAGATTTCTTCTCTGAGGCAAGAGGTTCTAAAATTTGCAATTGAGCTACAATGATCTAGCACTTTCAGAACTGAAGTCGCTACATAGCAAGGTCATGATATCAATCACAATTGCAAGGGAAAAAAAAAGTGAAAACGAAGCAACAAGAGATCGCAAACCTAGTAGTCCTGGGTGGCGCCTTGTCTTTCCTCAGATCGGGGACGAACGGTGGCACGCGGCTTCTTCCTTGTCGATACGTCTCCTCCTGACGACGGAAGCGTCAGGCCTTCCTAGGGGTGCAATTTCCTCTCCAACGGCGCGGTTGCCTCCAAAGCGAGACACGGTGGACGGTGAAGGCTGTGCGTGGTGTTGATGCCAGCGATATGAAGAACAAAAGGAGGTGAGGTTTGCTCCCTTGCCGTTTGTTTTGAAAACGAAAAGAGGAAACAAGTCAAAGAACGGATTGGTTATTTGCCGCTGTATAAATGACTTGGTTTGGGGTTGAATTCAAGTGGTTCGGTTTGGTTCATATCGGTTTGGTCATATGAGCCTGGTTTGGATTTTTGTTTGGTCATTAGCTGGTTTGACGCAAAAGAGTGGTGGTTGGCTTGGAGGTTTTGTTGGGTTTTTTCTTTTGGTTTGGTTTTGTCTTGATTACTTGGCTTCTAAGATTGGGTTTTTGGTGATTGCTTAATGATGGGTTTAGTTGTTTGGTTTGACTTTGGTTCAAATTGGGTGATAGGTCCAATGGAAAAAATATTTACTAAGTGGCAGGCCTCTTCGGTTCAACTTATACATGGCCACCAAAATTCTTGGAACCTTTACTATACTAAAGCTTAGCATCTGGAGAAAAAAAAATTGCAGAGAGCTTCAAAGGAATTTTCTTTGTTTCCAGGATGAATAAAGTAAAAATTTAAGTGGTAGGCTTACTGTGGGCCACCATAATTTTTCGTGGGTTTTTGGAGCTGCATTAATGGAAAACAAATTTTGCAGCAGAACAAAGTGTTGCAGGAGGATTTTTTTAAAGGGAACTTACGGTTTTGTTCGAATCATAAATACGCGATGGGCAATTATTTACATCATAATTTTGCAATTATTGCAAAAGGGAATGAAATCTTGCAAGAAGGAAAAATTGGAGCAAATCACCGAGGAGACAGTTGAAATACAAATCAAGACCAAATGGGAAAACAAATTATAGCAGATTATGGAAGTTGCAGCAAAGTTGTAAGGTTTGTCCTCCAAGGAACAAATGTAGTATAAGAAAACAAATCCTTGAGAGGTAGCAAATTTGTAATAATTGCCTTAGGACCAAGTGAGATCATTGCAAATCTGGAACCAAAAAGGAAGGAGAAAACAATCTGCAAGAGGAATTAGTGGAGTCAAGATTGAATTCTTGGTTGCCAAGTGACAAGAAAAACAGTATATTAACGGCAGAAAAAAACCAAAGAAAGGACCATGAACTCTAGACACCAAAACAATTGAAGCATCTTAACTCTTGGAACTATATCTTCTAGATTTTAATTCAGTAGCTTTGCTATTTTTTTAATTTTCGTTTTTAGTAGCTAGAAACTCTCATTGAATCTATGTTATTTGTTTTTAATCATTGTTGTTCTTGTTATTATTTTAAAAAAGCAAGAAGACCCAAGTGATAGTTTTGGTTCTTTAAGCCATCCTCAATCATCTAAAGAGAAAATAAGATTTTCTTGATTGCAATCTTTGTTCTTGTTCAGTTTAGAAAAACAATAATTCTTTAGCAAGCTCTTGATTTTACAAATCATCAAACGGCGATGTTGTCCCCTGGACCGGTTCCGCAAAAATCATGGAACACGTACATTTATATATATTATGATATTTAGTAAACTTGTCTATATTTGTTTAATCCCCTCTATTGTGTTATCCATGAACATACACATCGAGTGAACGTTAGCCGTAATGCAAGGATACGCATATTTCTTCCACAATAGAATACTTTCCGAATGGAATGCATATGCCATACATGATACAACACATGTTTCTCAGATACAAGTCTCGTTGTTCAAAATCAACCTCAACATTACAACATATATATATATATAGAAGTTCTGCACTGTTTCCAGTACCAATATCCACCCGCTTCCTACGCAAAGCCAACTGCCTGAATGACTTCGTCCAAGGCATTATGTAACACATAAACTAAATAGATGAGGAAGTGTATCGACTCTATGGAGCTTTACAGAGATAATCTTTCACAAAATTCCCGAGTGCATCTTTCCAATGGTCTAGAGGTAGACAAAACACCATTTTCAGATTGCATTATGCTTCTTCTACTTTCTTCTCGGCATTTGACACCTGCTCTCTCCCTTTTTCTGAGAGGTCCTTCACAAATGTCCTTAGACAACCATTTATTATGCGTGGCGCTGCCCCGTCACAGAATCGTTTAGCAAGGTCAACCGCCTTCATCCATAGACAAAAACAATAACCAATATCAGAACTGAGTAGACATACACAGGTCAGAAGTCAAGGATCTGAAGAATAAACTAAAGAAAGTCTGGTAACAAAAAAAAATAAAAGGATAAGG